>JAECUM010004211.1:0-170583 GCA_016617855.1 Megalonaias nervosa | reverse complement strand
GCTGAAGCTTATATTATCACTGTCAAAGATAGGTTGTCTAATTAGTCCATCACATATTAATGAGATGCCTTGCATCTGATTGGCTGAACTTGTTACCTGTCTCTGCCTCTGTATATCTAGAAACCATTTTGCTCATTCACTTTCTATAAAAGTTGGCAAATGGGTTCATATCAGGTGTAACAAGATAACCGAATTGGGATTTCGGATTCACAACAGAACACTTTTGATGGTGACACAAATACAATGTTTATTGATGTATGACTTGAATGAGAAAAGAATATTGATTAATACATGCATGTATAAGATCCATATATTGGACACATTAACATGATCCGCATGAACCTGAAAATGCAACAAATATAAATACAAATAAATGACCTTACACAGTACAAGGACAAAGGTGAACAATTCAGTTATTTCACACGATGAAAAGAATGGGTGTTTTACTCAATAGTAAAAATGATGTATTCACTCAACTAGTAATAAATGAGATATTTTATTTACTCAGATGGTAAAATGATGAATTGATTGGGCAGATATCATACAAAAATATCTTTACACTCCCAAAACAATGTGTATAACAAAACCCCAAAATTAGCCACAGCTAAAAGATTGCATGCATGGAGTAACACAAAACACTCCCGTCAATATCACACTTGGCTACCAGTCACACTGGTGAATCAAGTAAGCATCATTATAGGTAGTCACCGACCACCATTCAATTCCTTGGTCGATCAAGCAATCAGCGCCCACCAATGCGGTCAGCAACGCCCGATCACCTGCTTCTCGACCAGCAACACTGTTCACTCAGCTCTACGGCTGCTGTGGTTAATTTCTCTGGTTAGCTCTATAGCTGGTATCACGACGACTATGATCACCATGGATCACTCTGGTCACCTGAAAATACATCTAACACCGTGCACTATTCACGACACGGGCATATAGGATAAAATGTAATGATGTTATATATGGTAAGTTATACAAATCACATTATCGGTACAATATTACAAAACAATAAACAGGTTCGGAAGTGAACCCGTGTCCGATAAGATTCCTATGGTAGTAAACATTTCTCAATAAAATGCAACTTTATATTGCTAATGTAAATCTCTTGCTAAGTCACAAAAAAGAATAGAAAATATTTGCGTTATACTACGCAAGCCAAAGCTACATTGAAAACATACAAAAATAAATGTGATAGTATGTACATAGCTATAACTTATGATATACATAAGAAATAATATACATAAGAAATTAATAAGTAACATACATACCCTCTACAGCTGAAGTTGTGCAAGTCCCTAAGTAGACTGCTTACTGACAAGACGTTCCGTAATGTGAAGATATTGTCTTATGGTGAGGCATTTATACAAAGACGATGTAGCCTACATGATTTAGTGACAGTTATCTAGGGGGATGACCTCCCTCAATGTTATTGCCCAGTGTGAGTAGATAGCTAGAATATTGACAGAGAACTAAGCAAGACTATTGAGAAGAAATAAATACAAGCCCCCTTAAACAATAAAATAAAATAAATTTAATTAATTAATACATAAGCTAAAATTGCAATTACAATCCAACCGATTTACATTAATGGAATTTAATAGCAGTGTTCAATTTACGGATTCGTTCATCATAGTAACAAGTGGTGAAAAGAGTACAATGTCCACACCTGACTTGCATCATCTGGCATCATTCTCTCTTGACTTTGTGTATTCCACGTCTAGCGTGTATGCTTGGTTCTTCCTTTTGACCCTTCTATTCTGAACTCTCTATTTATGGACTTCCCTCTTGAACTGTCTCGGGGAGGGATATAGAAAGCTTTTCCCTTAAATGAGAAGATTACGACTAAATCTGTATATGTTTCACCACCAATCTGTATATATAAAATCTCTCACTTCCGTTATTCAGAAACGTAAATAGCTATCCACACTGCACAAATTCTGATATAAGATGACCTTAACGATTAATGGTCCTTACAAATACACTGTATTTGAGGTAAGGTACAACCGTTATCTCTAGTGCACATGGCTATTACAATATACATCCAAGTCTGACCTTAATTAAACAGCTCATTGTCCCTGTTCCACACAGCAATTGATTAGCAATTGACATGTGTTCTGTATACAAATGATGCTGCCGTATATATCAGCATACATTACTATACGACTTCTTACACCAAGCTAGCCAGTTCCACTCAATAAGATAAATGCTCAATTACTATTGTATAAGATTCACTAAATTCTAGCTTACAGTAACCGGTAACCTGCAAGATTATTTGAGCATTACAAAATCATATATTAATATGCAGTTATCATTAATTTATGATAAACAGTATCATCCTACAGACAAAGGAAGTTCATTCATATAACCATAAGAAATTCTACACATTGAATGTTTGGGTTACATCACAAATCCATCAATTCTATCAATGAACTAATAGCTGTTAAATTAAAGAAATAAATTGCATAACACTCTAACATATCAACAGAGTCCTATAGAATTGAATAACGATACATGCATGGATCATAAGCATATCAAACACATTTGCATAAAACCAAACAAACAAAATAGAAAATTACATGGAAATTAAAATTGCTTACCTTAATGCCGTTTCTTTTCCACACAAACCGTGCGTCCTAGCACTATAGCCTGTCCTTTCCTTTCAAGACAGCTATCTGGCTTCTCTACTTTGTTTAACGAGGGAAAACTCAATTCTCAGGTTTCCACCGGAGCCTCAAATTCGACTTCTCACAAGCAAAATTGGACTAAAGAATTCTGAGCCAACTTGCTACCTTAAATTCAGATTACTTCCAAAGTGTACGCCTTAATTTTAACTGACCAATTGAAAGCAAATGTTCCTAAATTTTCCCCAGAATAATCATGTCTCTCATCAGATTTTGACAGCCTAGGATATGATGCAATTAGCTTTACTTTGAAGATCGGTGGCCAAGTGGTTAGAGCGTCCGCCTCGGATGCAGGAGGTCGCGGGTTCGAACCTCGGCCAGGTCATACCAAAGACTTTAAAAAATGGTTGCTGTGGTAAATATATGGCGCCCAGCATTAAGAGGTTAGTGTTAGGACTGGTCGGCCTGGTGTCAGGATAATGTGACTGGGTGGGACATCATGCCACATGTCTGTGGCATGATTCCCCAGTGCTAGACATCACTATAAGCTGTCACACTGGAGACATTGTAGCGATATGACTGAAAAATTGTTAAAGCTACGTTAAAAATCTTAATCACACACACACACATACTTTGAAGATCAATTATTTGACATAAGGTCCTCTCCCAACAGATACGATCGTAGTTCTAATGTACTCTCTGCCAATATACCGTTATGATGGCTGGGTCAATTCCACTGAAGCTTAAACATAGGCCCTTTTATGTTTCACAGATGAAACAAGGGGAATATCAAAGTGAACTTTTTCAAAGACTTTTCTGGCTTGACTGTGATAAAATTTTAATGCACAATTTATTCAACTTTAGGATCCAATACTTCTTCAAAATTCGACACATTACAATCACTGTTTATGGTTTTATGAAGATAAATGGGACTGAAGGGACTGATGCTCAGTGAGACTAATGTTGTACTGACAGAATGAAAAAAAAAGAGGAATCCAAGAAAAGACAGTTTCTTCCTTTTAATTGGTTAGTGTTGAAACTATCTCAGATATTCTTGAGCCAAGATTTTCAATAGTTGTATAGGATGTGAGATCAACACCAAAACTCCATGTTGATATGACCATCCATTCAGGAGAAGTAGTGATTACAAGATTTTAATGATTGATGATGGGGTTGCCATACTGGAAATTAGATCAGTACCCTGGTGTATGGTGAAAGCTGTTGATGTTACCATCTGTTCTCAAGGAGTAGCAATGGTGAGGTTTTTTTCAAGATGGCCACTAAAGACCTTGAAATCAGTGTTAATTAGCTATTCCACAAGTTAGTGATTTTGCAAATGGATCACTAATACCCGGCTTCATTAATCCATTGGAACAGAGAAAATTACTGCTGGTTGCTATCATAACAGTTAAGAAGGACATTCCTTATAATGGTTAATTGATTTGTTACTTGTCTTAATTCACAACCTTCCAACATTTTGCACATGACATGTACAATAAATTCTTGTGGGACAGATGGACAGGTGTCAAATACCTCATCCACTTGTCAAATAAATTAGTGTGATTATTGTCCAAATAGTCTTCAGGCTTGTGGACTAGCCAGTTGTATTACTGATAATAACAAAAGGTCTTGGGTCTTGGGCTAGTATTGACCAGTCAGTTGAATAATCCAGAATTATACTAGAGTGTTTTAATATTTATATTAAATATTTATCTTATTGTTGATAGACATTCAGTGCTTTGTGCAGTGACAACTGTAAACAGGTGAAAGTATCTGCAAGGTGTGCAGCCTCCCACTGAAATGGCAGAAAGTATGAAAAGAGTGAGTGCAGTTGCAAACACGATAAAGAGAAGAGACGTAAAAGGAGTAAATACCAGAAATGTTGAAAAAAATTAACACAAATGACGGAAGTATTACTCAGGATAGGCTGTGATGTTGTGAACTTTCTGTGCTGAATATTCGGATATATTATGAAAGTGCATAGGTATATCATTCACGAGTCTTGTTAGTGAAATACAAATGTGATTGTTTTGTATTGATGATTATGAATAGTAAATGATGAATTAGAAAATGAACTGTTGTATTTAGCAGGATCAGTAAAAAAATTTGGTGATCCTGTGGTTTAGTTCAAACTCTGACACTGTGGTGACCGTATTAAATGTCGGAGTTGCAAGATTTTTATTGAGGACCAACTGTACCTAGGGATAAATGTGTGGTGTATAAAGTTTCATGGTAATCCTTGAATTAGTTTAGGTGGAGTAGCTGTAATGAACTTGTGCTAATGGACAGAAGGAAAGATGAAGGACCATCCCGTAAGTGCATCTTGGTTTGTGACTAGTAGGGCTAAAAATGACAGTTATTCCAATATTCTAATTAGTCACAATCGATATCTAGGTTCCAGTTGTTTACACAGGAGGAGTATTGTTTGTTGAGCCCTTTTTGGGTTTGTAGCAACCATGAAGTCGATCAGAATTGTTTCTTCTCGATTTTTTTTAAAATTGTGAATTCATGATACTTATGTCCTCAAGGGCCAAAATTTGGTCCCAGTCCCAATGAGAAAGACAATTTACAATGTTAGCAATTTACTTCTGAAAATATTACTCCCTATTAATCATAATTCTTTACCAAAATGATGAGCCCAGGGCCCATTCCCGCTTACCAATGCTGGGATTAAACCTGGAACATCAATAGTTGTGCTGTTCAGTCACTGTCTCCACTTCACAGTTGTGCTTTTCAATAACTTTATTCCTCCACTTCACAATTTTGATATTCACTCATTCTCAGTTACTCCACTTCCTTTTCAGATTACTTACTTCTCCACCTCCCTCCATGTCATGACCTTGTAGCTTCACCCAAAAGTGAGAAATAAAATAAAAAGCCCGCCCCCCCCAACACAATGCTTCTTTGTGTCTTTAATGCATCACCTGCAACCTCTATAATGTGCTATCAGCTGAGTCTGTAATTTGACAACACTTAAAACACTGCCTTAATGCTCAACTATTACATTGTTTATGTTGATAAGTATCAGCCTATTCAAGGGGGCAATGTCTTGGCTTGGAAAACTGTCAGATTCCTAGCAGATAGCATGCATCAAGTGCCAGCTGGATACCATACACCCTCACATTTAGGTAACTGATACTTTAGAGAGGTGGCTTTCTTTAGTGCAGACCACTTATCAAGTGCCTGCTGCTAACATACACACTCACTTAAAGGTAACCCTTACTTTAGAGACAAAGACTTTCTTAAGTGAAGACCATTTATTAAGTGCTAGCTGCTACCATACTCCCTCGTATGTAGGTAACCCTTGAGAGATAAGGCTTTCATCAGTGAAGACTATTTGAGGGAATAATGCAATGGCACCTCTTTACAAAAAGTGCTACCCTTGATGCATTTGGGAATGTTCTTTTGAAGATTTGTATATAGTTGGTCTGTATGTGAAGTTTGCCTGCCTAAAGAATGTCAAGATTGGACAACGATTTTTGCCCCAAATGTTCATTCTCATTGCATATAAATAACAACTTTGTTGGGTCTCAAAATGATCACTGAACTTTTGCAGAAGAGGTTGTTGTTTTGCACTAGTTCACAGTATTTAGTTTCACTAAGTTTTAGACTTGAAGTGGCTGAGTTCTTTATCCCCATGCTTTTTGAAGGCATTTTGTCATTCTGCCCATGTGTGAGTAATGTTGCACATCTATTCCAACACTCTTAAGATACTGCCAATGTGGGTATGTGAGTAAGCTTGCCAGTAGCTTCTCGTGGGTCGGTGGTTCTTTCCTGGGTTTTCCCGGGTTCTTCCTCCACCATTTATACTGGCTGCCGTGTATAGCCTATCTTGCGCTGAAAAATGGCATTAAACCCTACAACAACAACAACAACAACTCTTAAGATAGAAACTTAAAACTTTGATATGATATCCGGGGTGGTCCACAGATGTGCATAAGTTTTAGAATTTTGTATCCATGCCCAAATTTTATGTATGGATGAATGGATTGATCCATGCATGCATGTTTAGTGTTTGTGAGCACATCAGTACAATCCTGGCTATACATAGTCATGAGTTAATTTCTTAGGCGTAAAAAAGGCAAAGAAACTAAAGGCAAATGCAAAAGAAAAGTTAAAATAATTAGGCAAAAAAAATGTTTCCGGTTGGCTGACCATTTCTGTTTTTTGCTGCCAACCCTATCAGTTTTTTCACTGAAGGTCAAAAAAACCCAAAAATACAAAAATACAAAAATATTTTAAAAAATTCTGAAATCAGTTTGTGCATCTAATTGAGCCAGTTTTGCCCAGTACTTGATGCACTTAGTACATTATATATACTAATCATTATTATATATATATATATATATATATATATATATATATATATATATATATATATATATATATATAAAACTACTTACCTACCCTAATTTTAAAACTGGTGCAGTAGGAAACAATTTTTTGGTGGGCCTTAAAATACAAAGTCAGATTATTAAAAAAATCTAAATCTTAACTCAAAGACCTTCCCAGCATAAACAGTATCATGGGATAACATCCTTTGGCAAAACGGTTCCCACCATTAGTCACCTTTTATGACGTGCAGGATGTGCATCGGGTGTATTCTACATTCCTAAGCTGACAGGGATAACAGCATAGGGGCACATTGGCTTAGTTTGGGGTAAAATATGGATGAGGAAAGTTTATTTATATGCATAGTTGGGGTGAGTGAGGATTAAAGCTAATCAGCATCCATTTGTAATTGGGGTGAGTGGGGATTTGTGATAACTGAGACAAGGTGTGGATAATCATGCTTTACTACAGACTTGTGTTTAAATATCTTGACACAAATTTGATTCCATTTCACTGGTATCGTTTTGGGCAATAATTTCAAAATGGACTCTTACCCATATCTTTACCCATATCTTTATGTCCAAATCATGATTTCAAAGTCAATTGGGTATCATTTTGGACAATAATTTATGGGTAAAAGAACATGCTTACGTCTAAAACACAGCTCATAGATTCATGCATTTGAAGGACACTCTGTCATATGATCCTGTCATGGGACAGTCCTTTGTAGACACATTTTCAGCATATCTTTTTATTACCTGTCCTTTAATGAATGCAGCAGAATATGAGATGAGATGTGTTGGGCACAGTGTTGGACTGTCAGGTCAGCTGGCCAGCATAACATTTGTTAGTTCTTTTCTAAAATTTGTATATTCTGTTTTCATCAGTCGATCATATTCTTACTTGGCCCACATCCTTATCAGGGGTCATTGAATGTTATTGGGGTCAGGCTACTGGAAGATCAAAGGACAAGGTCACAAGGGTCAGTTATTGAAAGGTGGTGATGTCATTAGTTGAAAATGGGGGGGGGCAGGGGAAACAACTGTAATTCAGACATTTCACAGGAGTTCACGATAGGCTATGGAATATTTCAAGGTAGTCAGAAGGTCAGTGGTCAGGGTTGGTGAGGTAAATTTATTCTGAAATTTACATTTGCTCTCATTCTGTGAGTAAGTTGTCATCAGACATTGCAAAGATGTTTATCAGTGTAAAAATAAATCCACATTTATGACATATCACAAAGCCACAGGCTAAGGTCATGGTAAAATTTTTGTTAGTCTTTTTGTGTAAATTGTTGAAATTTGTATAAAGATGGTACCTTCATCTCTAGATGAATTATTATTAGCTTATGAACAGGGTGCAAAATTTACTGAGAAGATGAAACAATATTGGGCAATAGGATGGTCTAAAGGTCAAAGGACAAGGTCACTTAGCAATATGCTATCAAGGTGGATCAACATTTGTCACAGTTAATACATTTAACACTGAGATTAGTTAACAATATTTGATGCAGACATATGTAAAATTTGATATCCAGATTAGTGTATAATGCATTTAGGTCTGTAATGGTAGATGAGAAACATGTCATTCTGCTTGGAGAGACCAAGAGGATAGAATTTAATGCTTCATAATTTGTTACTTCTGTGTCTACTTGAGCAGATATCTCTATCAAGAACCACTACCATATGTTGTTCTGTCTGAGTTACACACCCAAAGGACTTTGTATTAGGCCTCTGTACTAATTTATTCTTCACTTGTTAGTGTAAAGCTATCAGTTACAGTACCATGGAGAAGTATCAATATCAGTATATTTGTGACTGAAGTATAATTGTGCAGATTGTTTGATTTGGTTGGTTGTTTAAGGAATCGAGGTACTAATTCAGTTCCCATAGTAAATCTATGAAAACACCAGGTTATTAAAAATTCAATAACTTTAAATTTCCGAGTGCTTATGATCAAACCTATTTATCAGTATAAAGGAAAACTGGATGACAGCTTCTGTGTAGAGTAAAGGATATGAGCCACATCATTTTCTGAACCTGTTTGAAACATGTGCTTTCAATTCCGCCAGTCAGGTGCTAATTTCAGTAATGAGTCTTCCAAACTCAAGATTGTTAAAGGACTGAAATTCCGTCAATAAAAAATCTTTTTTTCAGTTACAACTAGAATAAACTCTCAAAAAATTCTTTATCCTACCAAATACCTTTCATTATCAACCAATCCAGGCCAGCCAAATGCATATATACTCTATTCTATGTTCACCCATTTCCAGACTGGTTCCCATTTTTCCATACAGTTAGTACCATGTGTCCTTAAAGGTACATTATTGCTTAAGGGTTATATCCTGTTTAGGCAGTTGGAGAGCCTTGCCTAAGGACTTGCCATATCAGCTGACCCAACTTGGTCTGAGTGGGATTTGAACCTGTACCTTTTTGGTGGCAAGTCTGGCATGCTACTTGTAACTGCTGAGCCAGCAAGACTCCTGTGGTAGATTGTAATCAAGGCTTTTTACAGCATATATGTTTGCTTTATCCAGAGGAAGCAACCAAAATCATGGCAAAGAAATTCTTTTTTTTTTTGGTTATTACAGGGCAGGAAATATAATTAAAAAAATTGTTTCTTGCTCTGAATGAAGATTATGATGCACATAAAAGGAAATGTTACTTTCCAAATTAACAGAATAGTGTAACAGTTCAGAAAAATCATTATACTCATCCTGGGGTGCAGGATAAGGGAATTTACCTAAATTCTTTTATTATTTATCTGTGTTAAAGCTATGGTAGCGATATATGTCAAATGGATTCTCAGAAATTAAATTTGACCAGTTAGCATAATATTGTTCTTTTGGATCTCTCAGTTGTAGAGAAGATGCATTGGCCATCCTTTGTAATGAAATGGCCTTACTGTGCAATGCAATGACTTCACTGTGTAATGCAATGACCTTACTTTGTAAATGCATTGGCCTTCCTGTGTAATGCGGTGGCCTTACTTTGTAATGAAATGGCCTTACTGTGCAATGCAATGGCCTTTGTAATGCAGCATCCTTACTTTGTAATGAAATGGCCTTACTGTGCAGTGCGATGACCTTACTTTATAATGAAATGGCCTTCTTGTGAAATGCAGTGGCGTTTGTAATGCAGTGGCCTTAGTTTGTAATGAAATGGTCTTACTATGCAGTTCAGTAGCTTTACTATGTAATGCAATGGCCTTACTGTATCAATAGCCTTGCCATTTAATGCAGTGGCCTTACTGTATAATGCAATAGCCTTACCATTTAATGCAGTGGCCTTGCTGTATAATTCAATGGCCTTACTGTATAATCCAGTGGCCTTGCTGTATAATGCAACAGCCTTGCCATATACATATAATTCAGTGGCCTTGCTATATAATTCAGTGGCGTTACTGTGTAATCCAATTGCCTTGCTGTATAATCCAGGGCCTTGTATAATTCAGCAGCTTTGCCATATACAGGTACATGTAATGCAGTGGCCTTGCTGTATAATCCAAGGCCTTGTTGTATAATTCAGCAGCTTTGCCATATACATGTACATGTAATGCAGTGCCCTTGCTGTATAATCCAGTGGCCTTATTGTATAATTCAGCAGCTTTGCCATATACATGTAATGCAGTGGCCTTGCTGTATAATCCAAGGCCTTGTTGTATAATTCAGCAGCTTTGCCATATACATGTAATGCGGTGGCCTTGCTGTATAATCCAAGGCCTTGTTGTAAAATGCAATGGTCTTACTGTACAATGATTCCATTAGTGTAAAATCTGGTTGGCTGACAGCAGTGTCTGTTCATGACAATAACCTGTGTTGATCGATGTAAGCTTAATGACAAAGAATATCATTTTTACTGTTTGAGATACCTTGTTATTATATATAATTCTGAGCAAGCTAAGTATATAATAAAAAGAAAATTTTCTTTTCCAACATTAATACCAGTTGTATTTTATCTTGTGGCACCAAAAACTTCATATATTATCTCGTTGCTTTACCACTCATTAAAATATGTTTTTGGTACCACACAATAAATATATCTTGTATTAATGTAGGAAAAGAAAATATCCTGTCATTAAAATATTTATCCCATGGACCCTGTGGATTATAATTAAACTTGCTAAAATCTGTTTTAGCAGACCACATGTTTTTGTTAATATAAGGTTAGACTGCAGTCAGTGGTATTTTCACTTTTCCTCTCCTAATATAAACTTAGTAGGCAAATATGCTGATACTTTTCAACAATAGGGCTGTGAAGGTAAAGGATGAGTTCAAATTTTTTGGGTTTATTCACTATAAACAGGATAATATTGGAAAAGATGAAAAAACCAGTTGCTGTACATTTTGTTTGTGTATATATTAAATATATATGTGTGTATGTATGTATATGTGTGTGTGTGAAGGATGCCCCCACTGTGAGGATTAGGTTGTGGGGTATTGGTTGGACTAGGGTGGGGTGCTTCCAGCATTATAATTAAACTGTCGTAGAAGTCCCACCCAGGCTCAATTTTGGTTGGAAGTTAAATTAGTGAAAGATAGATGTACAGCTTCAAACCCTCATTCAGCAATGCCAACGGTTAAATGGTTAAATATACAAAAAGGGTGAAATTCAGTGAATAGCAATTTAATAACAATTCAATAGTAAAATGAGTAAAATTTTCCAAGTACACTCTTTCCACTCAACCCTTTAATAGCCTACTGCATCACTTGATTAGTGTGAGATAGATTTCCACCTGTCCTTGTATTCTACTCATCAGTGTATTCTTCTCTTCTATTTCTCCCTATTCCTTCTCCACTTCCTCCCTGACTTCCTCCAGATTCCTTCTCCTCCTCCTCGACTTCTCTATACTCCTTCTCTTCCTCCTCAACTTCTCTATACTCCTCCTCCTCCTCGACTTCTATACTCCTTCTAGTCCCCTTCCACTTTCTCCTCCAGAGTCCTTTTCCACCTCCTCCACCTTCTATCTTCCTTCTCTCCACCGACTAGACTTTGTCGACTCTTGACTGTTCGCTAGTCTCACTTCCGTCTCCCCTCTTGGAGACTCGGGACTCAACTGAACCGGAAGTTCTGTCCCCTAAAAAACTTCCTGTGGAAACGCAAGGACGTACAATATTTTTCCTTAGCCCTCTCTTCTTACACTACACCCAACCTATCATCAGATAACGGCTATTAATTTCTTTGGTCACGCATTCATTCACATCGAAATACTCATATGTTCTTGTATGGTAAAACAACATCATAATACAGCACTTTATCAATTACTTCTTATACATTCATCAATAAATAGCGTCACATCAGTACATATTCCTTATCCAGTTATACTAAACAATATCACAATAATCAGACGCATTTCTTTACATTACAATTCATGCAGAGTATGCAAATATTCAAATATCCATGCTGTGATATATTCATACATCCATAGTAACTAATCTTGCATACTTCAACCATTCTGAATTTACAATTCAAGCATGTGTAAATTCTAACATAAGACATTAATAAATGCACTAGTTTACTACGAAGTAACCTAATAGCGACTAACAGAATTAATTCTGACCACAAGCTAACAATCTACATAATTCTCTACAAAACACTCAAGCTCATTTCTCAAATACGCATGTAAATGAAACACTACAAAGGTAGTTCTGCATGATAAACGATGCTAGTAATTAAGTATACATACTACAAATAATTACAATTATAATGCCGCAATATTCTGCAAAACTCGGGCAAATAACTTACTGGCCTTTTCAAAGCTTTTCTTCCCTTAGAATCTGTTTCTAAGTTTTACTGCCAAATTACAAGTGTCTTCTTGGATTAACCCTATTTCTCAGCGATCTGTCCAGGCATCTACTAACCCTTTTGCTTGCAAATTATGAAGTTATAATTCGGATCTAAATTGTAATCACACCTTCTATCTTAATTCCGATTGGATGCCGCTGTGAACTGATCCAATCAAACTTAGCAGACTATGTTCTTCTCACTGTCTGTTCACATGGGGATGGATTAGAACATGCCCCATTCACCCCACGGGCTTCCTTTGATCATAAACTAACCTCTTAACACCTAGGTGTGAATACCACAAGCCGTTGTCAAATGTCATGAGCGGTCGCCTATGCCAACTCCAATTTCCAGCAGGTCATGGTAATCTTGCATAAGAGATTAACACTAGCCTGTGGCAATCTTTAGACATCAAACACATGGTCGCAGGAATATTCTAGTTTATACACGACTTAATACATGGGCCTAGCAAGAGAGAGAGAGAGAGAGAGAGAGAGAGAGAGAGAGTGTGTGTGTGTGTGTGTGTGTGTGTGTGTGTGTGTGTGTGTGTGTGTGTGTGTGTGTGTGTGTGTGTGTGTGTGTGTGTGTGTGTGTGTGTGTGTGTGTGTGTGTGTGTGTGTTTTCTCCATTATGTTTTTAGTTAATCAGTTCCTGTGATGTACAGACACAATAATCCATTTTTCAGCAGGCATATCTTGGTGTAGGTATGTGAGGTGCCTTATTGGCAAGGGTCTGTATCCTCATAGGGTGACCATTCAATGTGGGGTGTATATTTTCATATGGTGACCCATTAGTGTGGGTATATATCTTAATTGGTTACCTTAGTAGTGGTGTGGGTATGTATCTTAATGGGTGACCTATCAGTTTGGGTCTCTGTCTTGATAGTGTAACCTATTCATGTAGCTCTGTATCTTCATAGTGACCTATCAGTCACACTGCAGAAATCTTTGTGATATGACTGAAAATTTTTTAAAGCTACATTAAAAATCCAAATCACACACTCTCCTCTTTGCCTCTGTATGTGGAGCTATTTCCCCTTATTTAAATAAATAATAGACAACCTAAATATTTGTCAGGGTTTTTTCTTCTGGGGGCGAACACTATCTCCTGCTCATTACGTCTATTATTGTCTTATCATAATTCAACAGAAACTAAGGCTAATACAGGTCAGTTCACAGCTTGACAGCTGATGCACAAACCCTAGTAAAAAAAGATTAATGTCTCTCCCTAATGGTTATTCTGTATCACTAATTGAAGTATGACATAAACTAGACATAATAAACCATTATGATGCCCTGCAGTGCATTATAAATCACTAACCGGACTAAATGTTGGCCTGGCAGGTGCTCTTACTGCTAATGCCATTGATTCTTTGTTAACAGTATTCACAGCATAATGAATTATTGAACTTTGCTTCATGTTTTAACTACAGTATTTGCTGACTAACAGTTCATTGGCATAACATTTCCAGACATAGTAATATCAATTCCTAGTCTACATGATTCATATTATTAAGACAGATAAATTCACACAGTTCTTTCAGACTTGTACAAAAATGGAATGCATGAATTTCCTGGAATAAATGGGTAATATAACATTCAAGACAAATGAATGCAGCTATCTTCGAAACTCATCAAAGGAAAATTGATGTATGAATTAAAACAGATAAGTAATTACAGACTCATGTCATCAAAACTGCATGAGATTGATACAAACCTTGTGCTTTCCAAGACTTGCTTGCTTCTCTGTAGCAGAATCTGTCTGTACTGTTTCCCTCAAACTTCGAGACACCCATCCCTTGGACAGTTTTAAAGTACTTTCTGCTAATCTCAGAGCTAAAGACTTCTTGCCTTTCCACAGAAACTTAGACTAATTTTCTGAGAGAGAATACATAAAACATTGAATTTAGTCTGAGAAACAAACAGTCCTTATTTAGCTTAGCCAGTCAGGATTAAATTATATTACTGCTGAAAATTAACACATGCCCATTGAGGTTGGAATAATTTTTTATCATGCCCCTGTTAAAAAAAGCAGTTCACTTTATGATCCTTAGTTGAAATGGCACAAAAGTGTCTTGATTGTTTCCACTTTGTCTATTTTCCACTACTTAGTCCCAAATTAACCATGCCTTTCCATCTGTCTGACCATTATCCCAATGGTTTCTAATTACTCAATCATGCCCCATACCAGGGATGTTAAACCATTGTAGTTCAGCAATTTAATACGGTATCTAACTGTTGGGTGGTGCTGGTGGTGGTGGTGGTGGTGATTGATGGATTGTACCTTCTTACAAGGTGTCTGCTTTATTGTGTTATCGTTATCTAGTGGGTGATCGCCTTCGGTGTTATTGCCCAGATCGAGTAAATATTAATATAAAGTGTGAAACTTATTGGTGGAGTAGATAGAGATCTGAGCAGATATATAAACAGAATGACACGAGCCCCCGTACATGAAAAAAAATAACAATTTATTCAATTACATAAACAACCGTGACAATGCATGCATTGGGAAGATACACTTCTCTTTGAAATAAATCATTCACAGAATTTCAAACACAAATATACTTATATAAATAGCCGATCTGTTTTAAATGATAGAATTGGTTCACCATAGAATCGAGTGAACAATCGAAGTCATTGTCTTGTACAACTTCATAACCTGCTTATTTCCGGTTCATTCCAGCTTCACTGTAGCTGTTCTTCTTGGTCCTTTCCACTTTTTTTCTTCTCCAGACTCTCTATTATCTCGCCTCTTTCGGCCCTCGAACTTTGTGTGGGTAGGTGGATACGTAAGTACGTGATACGTAGGTACTTGGATAAGTCAGTACGTGGATATGTTCCGTGGAGCTATTTCCCCTTTTAAAATAAACAGAGAAGCAACCTAAATATTCTGTCATATCCTACTGGGAATAGATCATTACTCCCCACTTGTTATGTCAGATATCGTCCTATCAGAATTCAAACAGATACCAAAGGCTATCTGGTCAAGCCAAACATGGCAGACCATAAACAAACCTAGTTTCGTAAGATTAATGTACTTCCTAACGTCTATTTCAGCCTGACTCACATTATCATCACATGAGACATAACAGTTCGTTCTCGTCTCAAATACACAAATGAATGAATGAAATTCATTACATGGCTTAACTACATTAATTCTAGCGAATACACACATTCAAGTCTTTAGCATATATGAAAGCTCACTTCATGGTTTAACAACGTTAATTTCAGTCAATACGCACTCAAGTCTTTATCATATGTGAAATCATCTAAGATCGGTGAATTCACATGGATTCTCGTAACTCATAGCAACAATTTATCAGACTTATATAAAGAATATCATTGTACGGATTCAGATAGATGAACTCAACACAGTTGTACTCATACCAAGAAAATTAATCTACGAATTTAAACAAATAAATTCATGCAAATATAAGCAAATAAATCAAGCAAATCGTTATATTGGTATCAACAGATTACATGAGATCGGCGCAAATACCTTTTGCTTTCAAGCTTTGCTCACTTCTACGGCCAGAATTGTGTCCGTCGACTTTACAGAAATCCAATCTCTTGGATAATTATTTTACGAGTGAATTTCTTCTAAATTCAAACTCGGAGTCTCCTACATTTGTTTTCTCTTGCAGAAAAACGTAGACTGACTAAATTTTGCGATGCGACATATTAAAACCAAGAAATGTCATGTGGGAACCACGCCCCTTATTTAGTGTAACCGATCCAGGTTAAATATATCTCCCACCTTTTATAACTAGGTGCCAAAATTGCGGTCCGCCTGACCTCAAGATTTCCAAATAACTGATTCTGGAAAATTTCAAATCCGACATTTTCAATAGAAAAATCGAAGTTAACCCTTTCCTTCCAGTCTGTCTTGACTGTTAAATAAATGAATGCTTAATTAAGAATCACTACCTCTTATGACACAGCCATTAAAAATCTTTGCAGTATGGTGATTTAACACGCACCGGTCCCCATAAATCTAATTAATCGTTCACCAGCCCAAATTGATGTGCTCTTTATTGATCAACAGAAATTTGCACCCTTACACTAGCCCATTTGTCAGTTTAATTTGTTTCGTGTTACACTGACCACAGCAAAATATACTGCAAGAACATCTGCAAAATTCATGCTGTTACAGATATGATCATGGATCCCGTTTCATTACAGGTGATGCTCAGTTTAAGCCAATTTGATTTTCTCGCTTTTACTTAAACTCCATTTATAATGAAGAAATAACTTTCAGTTTGTGCCACTGCTGGGTTTTACACCATTGCTTGCACCATGAGCAGTGACTCGCATGCAGCTCAGATACATGCATATACATTACTTTCAGTTTATACCAATTTCAATGTATGCCATAACCTCAGGAATGCATCTATGGGGTAAATCAAGCATCAGGTATATGTAGTTGTGAAATTATATGTATCACATACTTCAATCATAAGGTAGTCTTACCGTAAGGTGCTAAACTTAATTGAGGGTGTTACAATGAGGGAGCGGCAGATGGTGTTACGATGAGGGAGTATTGTAGCTTCTTAACAAGCTGTGATGCATCAGTAAAATTAAGGTTCAGATTCAGATTTATAATTGTCTGAGTTTCTAGTTTCACAAATCTCTGAAGATACAAATAGTTTTATCTTGAAGTTCTGTTGACCTGCAGATAGACTGATTCTCCTTAAACATTTAGACATGATCCTTGGGGAAATTTATCAGTATTGTCTGCCAAGCAGAGATAGGGAAGTAGTCTTTGGATATAGAGTAAACTTTTTTTTAAAAAAAATTTCTTATTTTTTTAAATTCAGGTAAGGAGACCTGCTTTTCTTTGGCATAAATGTTGAAAATGTGTTTGTGACGAGGAATTAAATTGATTTTCTGTTCAACTACAATGTTTGGATGAATGGTTTATACTGTATTGTGTAAAGAAAGAATGAAAGTGAAAGTTTTCATATGTGAATTAGTAATGATTAAACAGGGTAATGGTAGTGAAACGGGAAAACTGCATGCTGTGAAGTGGCGTCCAATCTCACTTCCAAGTTGAATCCAGGAGGTCCATGCGGGTGACACAATGAGTTACCGCACTGGGTGACACCAATCCTAGTGATGCCACTGTGACAGATCATTTAGCAGTTCGGTTCTGCAGAAGCCAGTAATGAGTCCTCAAGAGAAAATATATTTTAATATCATAAAGAATTATCGATTTTAGCAATTTACTGTTAGCAAAAATATTGTTTTCATTGGGGTTTTTTGCTTGGGACACCCCCAAAATGATGGGTCATGGTCTGGTTTATATCACTGTAGAAATAAAAGCTTGGTCATGGACTGTTAAATTCATAATCATGGAGTATTGGAGGCATGGACATGGAGTATTGGAGCATGGTCATGAGTATTAAAGGCATGGTCATGGAGTATTAAAAGGCATGGTCATGGAATATTGAAGGCATGGTTATGAAATATTCAACTTGTTTCATAAATAAAATTTTTAAGGAGCATTTAAATAAGATCCTCCATGTACCCTCTATACTCAAGGATACTCAGGCCTCCATGTACCCAATATACTCAAGGATACTCAGGCCTCCATGTACCCTATATACTTAAGGATACTCAGGCCTACATGTAACTTATGTACTCAAGGATATTTGGGCCTCCATGTACCATATAGACTCAAGGATACTCAGACCTCCATGTACCCTATATACTCAAGGATACACAAGCCTCCATGTACTATATATACTCAAGGATAAATAAGACCCAGCTGCATAGATCCTGATCTGTCATTTCAAAGTGCACCGGCAGATCGGGATGTTTGTTTTTCTTTTGAAATGTCCCAACAGATCTGGGCCTATGTTGTTTACAGTTGGATTGAACTTTACTTGAGTATATATGGTTTGTTCCCGTGAACATTCTTGGATGAATGAACTCTGGCCAAGCTTGAATACCATCAGTGTTTACTTGGCATCAGTATGGCAGAGGAATAATATTGCTCCTGATATTGGCTTGTGTTGTTTGGCTTCTGTAACACATGAATACCAAACAGCAGTTTTTCAACTGGGTCTGTTACATTTAGGGAATGATGTGAAAATTAATTAAGTGCTGCACTAATTTTGGCACTTTTCAGTTTGAAATTTTCTTTACAAAAGGTACTCCCAACAAACAACATAATTCTGATCTGCAGTAGCATAATGCACCTTCAGATAAGGGTCTATTGTTTGTACTACTGATTACTCTTTACAAACTGTACAGATCCAGATCTGCGGGTGCATTACATGATGGCAGATCTGGGTTTGTGCAGTTTGCAGCAAGACTGATCTTAAAACGAGTATATATGGTAGCAGTAACTTTTCCAGCATCATCATTGTAGTTGACAGTTAAGGTTTTGGTTCAAGTTTTTCTTTGTGCATTTATTTCCTTAACTGCTTGATCGATTCTCATACTAGTGGCATGCATCATTATGAAGCTAAGATAATTCATCCCATAACATGCTCACAACATGCTTATTGCCTCCTTTTACAATGAGGTCAAGGTTGCAGTCATATGAAATTTTTCTGAAGGTTTTGGTTTTTTCATTTGCATGGCCAGCCGTAGAATATTAATTATGGAAGTTATTTGATTTGCTTATTTTTCCTCAATGCTTTGATGGATTTTCTGCATGCTTGAGATGAATCAGTATGAAGCTTTGACATTTCATTATATGATGTGCATGCTTAAAATTTTTGATCTTGGGGTTATGGTCACAATCTTACAAAAATTTGTGTTAAGTTATTGGTTGAAGTTTTCTTTATTTGCTTATATTTCCAAACCCCATGATGTATTTTCTTCATATTTGGGATGAATCATTAGAAAGTTAAGACAAATAAATTTATGACATGCTCATTTGCTTCATGGACCTTTGGGTCAAGGTCACAGTCTTAGAAAAATTTGTGTAAAGTGTTTTCATTTACTTATATTTCCTAAACCTGCTATGAATCTTTATGAAGCTAAAACATTTCATTCTGAGAATGTGCTTGCTCAACCTTTTGACCTTGGGGGTTCAAAAGGTCACAGATGTTACAGGAAAGCTTTGATTGTGGGCTCAACATGTAGACTTTCATTCTTGCATGATATTCCTAACAAAAAAATTCCTTTGAATTAATTATTTTCCATTCAAAGATCATGTTTTGTCAGCAGAACATTTGATAATTAATATTTTATTACGAAGAAAGACCATTTAAAGTTTGTAAGTCGCTGCACATTTTTGTTGAGTGCACATTGATGGGTAAAGCAACATACCAGTTACTTTTATTGGTAGCATCAACAGTTTAGGGTTTTTCATTAAAGTTTTCCATTAATATGTGTTCCTAAATCTTTTGATAAATTCTCATCATAATTGGCATGTATCATTTATATCTACTGGTAAGACAATTCATTCTGTGGCATGATTTCTCCTCCATTTTGGCAAAGGTGGCATAACATATGATTCATACCCTTGACATATTCATTATTTAGACTGACCAGACTGTTCTGGTTTCCTAAGTGGCTAGAGCATCTGCCTCGGATGTGGGAGGTCATGGGTTTGAACCCCAGTCGAGTCATACCAAAGACTTAGTTTTAAAAAATGGTACCAGCATCTGCCACGCTAGGCACTCAGCATTAAGAGGTTAGTGTTAGGATTGATCAGCCTGGTGTCATGATAATGCAACTGGGTGGGACATGATGCCATATGTTTGCGGCATGATTCCTCAGTGCTTGACATCACTATGAACTGCCACACTGTAGACATTGTAGCGATATGACTGAGATATTGTTAAAGCTAATTTAAAATCCAAATCATGCACACACACATTTAGACTGAGCAGAGATCAGGCAACATGTACTTTCTGTCAAAGTGTTTAGCATATGAAAAGTAGCTACTCTTGACTTTGATCTAACATCTTCAACACATGAGAGTGTCATCAATGTGTATTTGCTCACCTGGCCTAAAGAATATCATAGTCTTCATGAAACACATCCTAGCCTTGGGAGGCTGTTGTACAGATACAGAGGAATTTATAATTCCCATTAAGGTATTTTAGCATGTTATTTCTGTGTTCTGTGGTTGTAATAGAAGAACTGGTGATAATAGTGGTCTTGTGATACCTGACTGGTGTATGGGACAAAATTGGTTGATTGTGTTAATAAGGGACCATTTCTTTTTGAAACTATGAGATACATATGAATTAAATGGATTGAAATTAGCATTGACATCTAATATATTTATTTGTAAATTTATTGGTTTTCAGGTGTTTGCCGGTACAAATGATTTAGGAATCATCCAGCTTGACCTATCTGTCATCAGTAGTCATCAGTTGTTCTATGTTGACATTCTGATGAACTGTTGACCAATATTCTGCTGTGATGCTTATGAAGTATTGTTTTTGTTGTTCTTTTGGATTTAATACCATTTTTCTGCACATGATAGGGCATGCATGGTGGCCAGTATATCTGGTGGAAGGAGGACCTGGAAAAATCCTTGGAAGAATCACCGACTCATGGGACACTACTGGCATGCTTTCGTGTACCCATGCTGGCTGAGCCTGATATTTGAACACATGCAGACGAAGCATTATGTAAAGACAGCTGTTTTTCTAATGTTGCACTGGTACAGTTCTCTGATGATCTGTCATGCAAGTCTTTTTCACTTAATCAGTTTTGGGGCCCCAGGTGGCTGAGTGGTCTGAGACACTTACCTTTAGAGATCCCCAATATTGCACTTCTGTCTGCATCAATTTGAGGGATATACTTTGGTTGCCATGCAGTGAAGTAGGTCAAATCTAATTCGAATTGGTGGCTGTTGTCTTTTCCAGTCCTGAGTAAAACAATAACCACCAATCAGAACTAACTGCGGCATAGTCAACAGCGATGCACACTAGAAGTAATGGCATCCAAACCGGGACAATTTAGATACATAGCAAAAGAGAAACTTTGTGCAGAAGTGGCTAGTAAATGACCTGTAAGTACTTAAGTCGTATAGGGGAATATGTTTGTAATGTCCCATTCTCACTGATATACAGTTGAATTTTGATTAACCGTCAGTCTCTGTTAACCGTCAGGACATTGTACGTCAAAATTTAAAAATGGGTACATGTACATATGTAGATATTATGATTTTTTGATGACCCAGTCTATTGTATAATACTTTTAATGTACATATTCTATTATCCGTCTATTCTCATATCCGTCATGGTCTCAGTCCATCACCCTGACGGATAATTGAAGTTCTACTGTATATAATCAGCAACTGTATGCTCAACAGGATAAAAGAATTTGCACAAAATAGGCAAGGGAACAGATTACAAACGCACAATTTGTAGTCACCTTGTTGAATTGTTAAGCGTAATGGATCTTGTCAACAATTTCTTTCCTCGCCAGCAGAAGTGAGTGTCAGTAGCCATGGCAAAGTGAGTGTCAGTAGCCATGGCAATTGTTTTGCATCTGTAGGAGGTACAGTATGAAGGATTTGGTTGTAAGTCATCGCCACTCCCACGCTAGACCTCCTTGATAAGATTTCTTTTGCATTGGGAAATTGCACATTTCTTAAGATTTTTGTTTTCTTCAGATTGATCTATTTAAGTGAAGACATTAAATTGGTATTAATTAAATTGGTATTAATTAAATTGGTAGTAAAAACATTCAGCAGTGCAAAACAAAGGGCATGGTGACTAAGACGAGTCCTGGACGGGATCAAATGCAGCAGTACATGGGACATGAACAGATGATGTGTCTATCTCTGTCTGTAATCTCTGAACTAGGAAAAAAAAAGTCAACACATTAAATGGCATCACCACATCACTGACAGACCTTCTAAAGATGAAAAGACCCTTAAATTTGATATGTGTATTGATATTGTATTGTATCAGAAGCTGTGTGTATCATGAATATTATCAATGCATGGCAGAGGTGTATAGTTTCATCCATATTGCATAGGTTTATGATGGGAGCTGAATTAGTACCATGTGTTGTACATGCTCTTTTGCTAACAATGCAAACATATGACACTGTCATCTGACACTGCTGCTATATTATGGCAGATGTATCTGTTTTTCCCACATATAGAATACAGATCTAATTGCTTTGTAAGCCTTATCTAGAACTGTAACATCAATAACATATAAAATATTCCAAATTAACATTTATTTTTAAAAAAACCTATATCAGCCTTTATTAATGTAGTTTATATTTTCAGATTTATTACATAACTTTAACTTTCCATAAAATCCACTGTCATAGTTGCATCAAACCAAGAATTTCAAGACCCAATATAATTTTTTTTGTGCAATCTTCAATTCAGGTGCTGACAAATGTGACATTTGTTTGTAAAACAATGAATATTAATTCCCTAGTAAATAACGGCATACAGTGTATTTGTATCTGGGCTCATGCAGTATAGGTATAGTAGGCTTATTTAAAAACGACTTTGGGGCCCCAAGTGACAGAGTGGTCTAAAGCGCACGCCATTCTGGATCACTGCCGTCGCACCTCCATCTGCATGGGTTCGAGTCTTGGGCTCAGCTGACATGGGTATACGAGAAAGTTTGCCAGTAGCTTCTTGTAGGTCGGTGGTTCTTCCTGGGTTTTTACTCCGCCAGTTAAACTGGCCACCATGTAAAGCCTATCTTGTGCTGAAAAATGGCTTTAAACCCCACAACAACAATAACAACATAAAAATGACTTCATTTTAAAGGTATCTTGTGCTTTTCTTGCAAGCTGACACAAGCCATTCCCAGAAATATCCCACTGATGAAGAAAATAATAACAGTAGAACCTGTCTTGAAAGACAACCCCTTCTTCCAAAACATAATGTTCTCTTAGGACAGGTGGTCTCTCAAGATAGGTCATAACACTATATAATCAATAAATCTGTGCAAAGAGAACATGGTCTCAAGACAGGTGGTCTTTCATAGCAGTGGTCTTACAAGACAGGTTTTACTGTATTGACTTGAACTGAATATTTGATTCATTAATTAGTGAAGTAGGAATATTACAATTAATAAGCCATGCAATCATGATAAAGGCAGATATTTTTTCCCATAAGAGTAGAACATCATGAATGATTTGTTCACCAGATTAAGAGGAAATTGTATTTCTCTTGAATTATATTCCCATTGCATGTCTAAGCTACATGCTACTGAAAGCTGCTTGTGTATGGTTTATGGATTTCTAATAACTTGCTATGCTTATGGCACATTAGCTGGAGGCAATAAGGGGCTTATAATTGAAGCAATACAGTGTCTACAGTACCACAGCTGGTATGAGGATAGATACAGGATTTGAGGTGTTAATAATCTTACTGAAGCAATTAACAAAGAATTACTGTGATTTGTATATATTTTGGAACTGGAGGACATGATTGATTTGCAGGGTGACAGTATCAGAGATGGTACTTGTAAAAACATACATTTATATGCCCCTTTTCTAGGTTCTTGCAGGACTTCCATTTTAGGGCAAAGTGACCATTCTTCCACACCAGAATAGGGAAAAGAGGTGGGAACATGTGGAGAAGTGAGTGCAGAGATGCCTAAATTGATACTGTTCAAAAGAATTGCTTTAAACAGCTCTTTTACTAAACATGTGATTTACAAAAATTAAAATGCTCATTGATTTATTTGAATGTTTAAATATTTTCTCGGTTTGATGCAGCAGAATTGTTGCTTTTTTCATTTTGGACAAGATGGTAAACTCAGAAATAGTGTACTGTTGAACATAGGTGACAGATGTAATTTTCTTACATTTAGTAGCAATTAGTCTCTGTAGAAGACCTCCACTGAATAATAATTTTATCATCATTAGTCTACAAGTCCAAGGATTTCTTGTGTCAAGTTCTTGGCTGGAATCTCAGATATTGAAAAAAAATGCATTTGTAATCATTATATTGACACAAAAGCTGATCAGAAAGCATGAAAATACTGTTACTGACACACATAATCAATAAACTGACACAAAAGTTGATCAGAAGGCATGAAAATACTGTTACTGACACACATAATCATTATATTGACACAAAAGCTGATCAGAAGGCATGAAAATACTGTTACTGACACACATAATCATTAAACTGATGCAAAAGTTGATCAGAAGGCATGAAAATACTGTCACTGACACACATAATCATTAAACTGACATAAAAGTTGATAGAAAAGCATTACAGTGCTGTTACTGACACATAATCATTAAACTAACACAAAAGCTGATCAGAAGGCATGAAAATACTGTTACTGACACACATAATCAATAAACTGACACAAAAGTTGATCAGAAGGCATGAAAATACTATTACTGACACATAATCATTAAACTGACACAAAAGCTGATCAGAAGGCATGAAAATACTATTACTGACACATAATTATACATTTGACTCAAAAGTTGATAGAAAATCATGAAAATATTGTTTACATTATTTTCTATATTGCTTTTTTGAACTGAAAAAGATGCAAGAGTTGATATTGTACTCAGAATACAAAAGTATTTAAACAACCAATAAAGGGTTGGTGGTAATAACATCAACCTGACCAAAAGGCGTAAATTTGCTTTTTCTGCTGTGTTTGGTTGAAATGACAGGTAAGGAGTGACTTTTTCATCGAAATTGCCTCTCATTGTGGACTCTGCTCAAAGGGCACTCTTATAGATGTTACTGTTATCCATTCATAAATCCAGCCGTCCATACATTCCATCCGTATGTCTTGTGTCACACCTCAAAACTTGTTTGCAATTTAGTCCATTTTCAGGCACTGTGATGGGGCATCTATTTTCCATGAACACAGTTGCCTAGTTTTGCTTTACCTGCCTTAACCAGTAAGACTGCAATGTTTGTACATGTAAATAGTTTGTTAAGTTTAATGCGTTAATAAATAGTCATGTAAACAAAGATGGAATTTGGCTGTTATTGACAAAGGAATTACCCATTCTAATTAAATTATTTGTTTTATTCCATAGCTCTGCTGCCGTTTAGTAGGATTTTACATTCTTTCCTTGAAGTATGCATCTATAACTTTTCACATCAGGTGTGGTATTGCTAGAGACAACAGAATTAATTATAGTGCAAATTACAAATCAGGTGAATTTACTTATAATGCTGATAGAAACAACTTTAAATTACGTTATTTACCTTTAAACAACATGTTAACAAAACCTTTAATTAGTAACATTTTATATTTAAAGAAATGGCATTTCTAGCTAGTTAACAACAACATAGTTTTGTCATCATTGTAGATCTTGCAAAGCACCCTATCCACACGTTCAAGCAGTATATCTAGTTCCATAATCAATATTTTCATCATCTTTCTACATTTGGTGTTTACTGAAATTAATATTTTCAACAAAGACATGTCTTAGAAACTGACTTGACCACTCCGGTGGCCTAAGTGGTTAGAGTTTCCACCTCCGATGCTAGAGGTCGTGGGTTCAAACCCTGGCCGAGTCATACCAAAAATTTATAAAACTTAAGATAACCAAGATACACCATGCACATTATAATAGCTGTCAACTCTTTGATAAGCACGGTACAGCTTGCACATGATAATAGCTGTTGGCTGTTCAATAAGCAAGGTACAGCATGCACATTATAATAGCTGTCAGCTGCTCAATAAGCAAGGTACAGCATGCACATTATAATAGCTGTCACCAGTTCAACAGGCGATATACAGCATCTACATTCAGTAGCTGTCAGCTGTTCAATAAGAAAGGTACCACATGCACATTGTAATAGCTGTCAGCTGTTCAATAAGCAAAGTGGGTAGATGATGCAAGTTGAGTTTCTAACCATTTGGATTTGACAGTATTATTTAATTTATTGTAAACCATGTACACATTTAGGCATTTTGGTAAAAACTTCAACCTTATTAGCCAATAGGGAGAAATTTTTTATCACTTTCTGTGATGGCAAATATCGTCATTACCAATTTCTTTTAAAGCTTTGTGTGAAGGATTTGGCGCTAGTCAGGTATTGTGGTGGGTAGATAAATCATCAGATGGTGTGCAGGCAAGAGTCTGCTATTGACTTTTTATGAACTGTTTACATTAAACATGAAATCGGTTGATAATTATTTTGGTCCTAAGTAAAAGAAATTCCAACAAAACAAGACCAGATGTGATTATTTCTAGAAATAGCATATTTTATCAAATATGATGTCAGAAAAATGAATGGAGTTGACGAGTTTTAGGAATGATGGTCATATCACATGGAACACAAGACTTTTGCTTGGCCAGATGCTCATTGTGTTCATTTTTACTATTTGATTTAATACAACAGAACTTGATATGAAAAAAACAAGCCATGCACAATTCCAGATAGCCAAACCATTTGATTTCCTTTATTTGTAAATATAGAATGGTGCACTACTGTGTACTGCATATACTCAGAACTGTGGTCACATGATTGTCTACTCGGTTTAAAATCATTCATAAAATGCACAATGTAGATCCAGGTTTGCTGTCATATGACAGCCTACAGTGTTGATTAAAATCATTCATATGATGAACAGTGTAGATCCAGGTTTGCTGTCATATGACAGCCTACAGTGTTGATTAAAATCATTCATAAAATGCACAATGTAGATCCAGGTTTGCTGTCATATGACAGCCTACAGTGTTGATCAAAATCATTCATATGATGAACAGTGTAGATCCAGATCTGCTGTCACATAACAGTCCACACTCAAGGCCTTCCGTTAGATTTAAAGTTGGAGGGTGAGTTGACAAAGTAGGTGTGGGGTTGGGGAGGTTAGGGACCTCCCCATCATGAATATGTTTTGTTTTTTTTTTAAGTAGAGAGGTGTAAAGTAAAAAATAACCAGGTAAATCAGCCTGCTTCCAGCTGATAGGAAAGACCTGACACTGCTGATTCAAATCATTTATATGATGAACAGTGTAGACCAGATCTGTTGTCACATGACAGTCCACACTGTTGGTTTAAAATCATATAATCAACAGTATAGACCCAGATTTGCTGGTACATGACAACCAGCAAGTTTGTTTAAAATCGTTCATTATGATTGAACAGTTAGACCCAGATCTAATAGCACATGACAATTCACACTGTTGGTTTAATATCGTTCATGTTATGAAAAGTGTTGACCCCAAGGTGACCATTGTTAATTAATGCCTTCCAGTCTGTGTCCTGGTATATACTTAAAAATATCAGGAGAAATAACAAGTGTTGTAATAAGCATAATGTCTTATTATGTTAGCTATGAATAAAATGAAATCCTGTGAGTTCAGATCATAAGATCAGAAAATCTATACATATTTAGCTGTATCATTCACAGGCTAGAAGAGCTTATGGGATGGCCTTTTGTCCATTGTCCAACATGTGTCCATCCATTAGTGCAAGTTTGTTATTTCTACTCATTAACTACATAGAGGATTGTCATGAAACTTTACACATGCATTAATCCCAAAGTCTAGTAAGTCCTAAATGAAACTGGTACAGTTTAGACATCCAGTATGGCCACCACAGCAACCATCATGAAAATCTTTTTATTGCCACTCCTCCTGATTGGATGGTACATCAACATGAGATTTTCACAGGAAGACTTCATATGATGCCTAGTTCGTCCTGATGAAAATGGTACCAATCTGACATACAATATGACCACCACAGCAACCATTTTGAAAATTCTGTTATCATATCAAATTCTGAACAAAAAGCCTTATCAGTGTTTCCCTTTATGCACATTTATGCATCAGAGATGCACATCCCAAAAATTTGACCCACACTTTTTGTTGCTGTATTTTTGATGCAAAGGATTCACACACTATCAGGATTTTCAATCTCCAATGCAGAGGACATGAGGATGTTGTCATGTCTGCTTTGAATGTAGGCTTTGTTTTGACAGAGTAGCTCCCCTAGTCTGACAAGCTCTTAGGCAGTTTCCTTCTTGCTCAGCAAAATGCTGTTGAAAGAAATCTTGATGCTTTTCTAACCAGAAAAAGACCTCGAGATGAAAATGTGTACTGCGAATCACCAGCAAAGAAAGCAGATAAAGCAGAACACAGCAAAGTAACTGTGGCACATAACTTCAAAGAAAATGGAGGAAAGAATTCACTTGGCTTGAATACAGCACATCCACTGGGAAGACCTGCATGATTTGTGTTCGAGACTATGCATCGATCACAAAAGTGAAGAATGTTTTCGCGAATGGATGTAAAAACATTTCAAAAATATGCCCTTTTTCACCATGAGGTATGTGTTTGGTTATTGTGCTTCTTAGTTGATTTGTAATTTTGAGAGAGAGAGAGAGGGTTATATGTGAAAAGGACTTGTATCAAACTGTTTTATTTTCAGTGACAAGTGGCAGTGAGGACAAAAATTGAGATAGCATGAAGCTCTTGTATGCTATAAATTTATTTTTTGCTCTGCTTAGCTCTAAATAACAGTCAAGTTGTAAAGGAAACTGACAAGAGAGAGAGAGAGGGAGGGAGGGAGCAATTAATGCAAGTTGTAATTTTGTATGTTTGGCTGAGGATCCCGTGGAGATGTTCATGTTGAGGTTTGGATGTGTTTTTTTTTAAGGAGTGCGGTTTATGTCAAAATTGGGGCTTGGTATTTTAAGGCATTTACCCTTGTTTGTCTTTGTTTTGTATGCCTTTTTGGGAATGCAGTGCCAAGACTTGCTTGAAAGGGTGCATGTTCAGGTTCTATCAGATCAGCCTGGGTCAGCTACTGTGGTATGTCCTTGGGCAAGGCACTTTACTCCAATTGCCTTGTCACTTGAAATAACCTGCTCGTGTTGCAGTGCCATAAAGCACCAAACAATGAAAGGAAAACTTACTCCGTGCTATAGCTGGGTACTATGAAAAATCTGGTACTGCAGGATATCAGAACATACCACAATACATTCCATGGTAAACTGTAACTATTGACCAACAATTTCATAATATAGTACAGAGGCCTGATCCTTTTTTTTAAATTTTTATCTGTCTGACAATAGCTACAAATGATTTATAGCAAAATTATATCCACTAAATTATTTGAACAGAAATAATTATCTTGAGATAAAAGAAAATAAAATAGCTCAAAAGAAAATCAGTCCCCCACCCCTAAGAATGAAATGGTCAGTATCTTGTAGTAGATAAATTTGTTATGTGTATGCTAATTGTTGTGCAATTTGTCATCTGCAAACTGTAATTAATGTGAGATGATTAAGCATATATTGTACTGACACCCTTTAAAAGACAATAGAGAGTTTGGTAGCAATAGGATCTGTAGACAATTTAGCTTCCAATTTACTAGGCACTCTGTTGGTTTTGAATGTATTTTATTGCCATAATTACAGCACATGGGGTTAGACTACAAGTTCTCACAACTTGGCAACAGTCCTCCCCTAAATACACAAGTAGGTACATGAAAATTCACTTTACTACTATAATAGAATAGGAAACTTGGAACAGAATGCCAGCACCTGGGCAAGATATTTATCAGAGGCCAGTAAATATAAAACATACCTAATAAACAATAAAATTTTTAGTGGACATGAGAAATTATGTAAAATCAAAACTGAGAACATCTGCTCTCCAAAAATCTTGAAATGATATGCAGTCTCACAAAGGAATACTTGTACTTAACATATTGACATACACTAGTAAATGACTAAAAAATGATATATTTTTTGTCTGGTTTAATCTGAAAGTTTTCCAAAAGTTTGATTTGGCCCAAATATTTTTTGCAACATTCCCTTTGGCCACCATGTTTGCATGAGACTCTTGTGAAGTATGTGATTAAAGGATCATAGATATAATTTATTTTTTTATATTTGAACTTAATTTGTGACAAATACGACTCTCTTTCAAAGAAATAATATTTTGTTAAAATTGTTTTGTTTTAATAAATGAAACCATTTTGTTTATATCATTAAAGTCATAAGATCACTCAATATTTTCTATACATTCCATGCTGACTGAAGCTACTGATGTACCAGTACAGTGAAAAAGCACTGCAGTATGGACCATCATGAAAAAAATTGGTAAACTGGTATGCCAGTAATACTGCACATCTTTATTCTGTACTATATATGCATGGATGTGCTGATGTGCCATTAAACCATATACATACTACAATATTTACCATCATTAATCTAAATATCAGGACATTAGAAAATAATTATTCTTCTCTCCTGAATAATTTGTGTGCTAAAGAAAATGATCATTTTTCTTGAACATCTCCAGAAATCTGATACTTGTCAGGATTCTGTATTGAATGTGCCTAAAAAGTTCAGTCAGAAGTGGATTATGTAAATTTGTGTGCATTATTTGTTTGCTTGTCAGACATTATATATCATAATGTTTTGCTGTTTTCTTGTACAAATAAAGAATTTTGGTTGCAGTTCTGGAGGGTTTTTTGTGGGGGAGGGTGTGTGTAAACTATATGAGTTCATGTACATGTACTGCCATTGGTGATGCATATATATCTGAAAAGAAGCCTTATTTTCTTTAATACACTTGAGACAGTCTAACACTGCAATATCAGATATGGTGAGGATTATCCAAAATATGCAGATGAGTTAACTACTTTAGAATGGTTCATGAATTTAATCACAGATTAGTTTTTTTTAATGCTACTATAGGTTTGAGAACCAAATTGACTGCGTCCAAAACGAGGTTATTCAGGGGAAAGCTCATTTGAAACAACACTTTGGATGTGATTGTCTAAACTACTTGTCATATCAGGTGACTGTAGGGTATACAGTATTTGAATTTGTATGTTGTAAAACTGCAATCTCTTTGGTATCATAGCGTCTGACTTTAATTCTATGATAAATTTTCATTGTAGCCGTTACATAAAGAGTTGCACCTAGCCAGGGATAGTGTTGGTCAGCAGTCAGCTGGAATTGAAAATTAAGTAACTTATGATCAATGTAGGTGGAGTTGGGGATTTGCCAGTTGGTGTTTTATATACGTGACATATTTATTTTTATGCCGCCCCCCCCCCCACCATATCAGTCAAGGGAGTACATGGTGTCGCCTATGCCTGTTTGTCTGAAACAAATACTTGAAGAATTTTTTTTTATTGGAATCAAATTTGGTATGAGGCTTTAGATCATGAAGATCTATGATACATTTGCGTGGTCAAAGTTTTATCTAATAATAGTCTCTGTTTGATTTCAAACTTTGTGTTTAATTTTGTATCTACTTAGTTACTTTTAAAGGATTTGATCGATTGAAACCAAATTTGGCATGACGCTTTACATTAAGAAAACCAAGGTTAAGTTTGATTTTCACTGTTTTCTGATTTGAATTTTACAGGAATATTAACCCTGTTTGACTTCAGACTTTGCCATTTAATTTTATTTCCGCTCAGTAACATTTGAAGGAGACAAGGAATTTGAAATCAGATTTGGTCCAAAACTTTACCTTAATGAGGTTAGATTTTCATCATTTTCCAGAAAAGTCTTCCAGAGTTATGTCAGCTGTTTGACTTGGAACTTCACCTTCCAGTTTTTGTTCAGTGACATTTGTAGCACTTTATGGATTCAAACCAAATGGTGTGAGACTTTATGTTTATAAGAAATGTTGCTCTTGTTGTAGTGGGTTTAATGCCATTTTTCAGCACAAGATAGGCATTACATGATGGCCAGTATTAATGGTGGAGGAAGAACCCAGGAAAACCCCGGAAAAAACACTGACCCATGAGAAGCTACTGACAAGCTTTCTCACATACCCACATTGGCCAAACCTGAGACTTGAACCCATGCAGACAGACGTGAGATGACAGTGATCCATAATGGTGAGTGCTTTAGACCACTTGGCCACTTGGGGCCCCATTTAGAAGACATAGGCCAAAGTTGATCGTTAAAGTTTTCTGTCAAAACTTTGTCCTCTATTTGGATCTAGTTGGGTAAAGGGTGTATACCTATTTTTCTCCTGTGGATATCCACTCACTTGTGATGATCATGGACTCAGATATGCCATCATATATCACAGTGGTAGATAAAGGTCATCATTGTTCACTTGAAATCAGAAGTATAATGAATGTGCAGACACTCATTTCAGAACTGGGTAAATTCATGCAAGTCAGGTTTTTTTTATTTCATGGCAAATTTATATGCTGTTTTAAAGGAGCAATAGAGCCATGTTAGTTCGGTGGTAGAATATTGGATTCATAATCCAAGGATTGCAAGTTCAATACCTGCCCTGCTCAGCCTTTGTCAGCTGTCTGTGTTTCCTTGGAATAGGAACATAGTTTCCATTTCCTGTGCACGATATTATCAGTAATGTGTAAGTACCATTAAAATAAACCAGCTAGTCTTCAAAGAACCACTAAATGGGTTAGTGTTAGTGGAGTGAAATGTTTTAATATCAGATTTGTATCCAAAAAATTACGAGACGATTCACCATAGAGATCTCGACACAATAAAACCTCCCAATGAAGACCACCTATTTGATTTGAAAAGAGGTCTTAATTGACCTCTCGGCTGTCTACCCATGTGTAGGAGTTAACAAATTCAAACAATGGAATCAAAGTCAGTAGGCTATATAACCTTACCAAGGATTAGTGGTTGGACATTTGAGTTTTTTAATTTAAATATATAGTAACTTTACATTCCAGTATCTTATAAGTTCTTGGACCAGATTTATTCAGTTTTGGGATCTATCTTAATGTAATCTTAAATTGATTAATTTAATTTTGAAATTCAAGAAAAAAATATGCAGATAAGATAGGCAGAGAGATTTGCATTTAAGAGGTCATTGGATAGGTGCTCTCATTTCAGAGGACATGTTATTCCTTGTACATAGCAAATGGGAATAATCAAATATGATTATTACTGAAGAGTAGTCTTTTTTTTCATGTGCAGTCTTTGTAGTTTGAGGTTTTACTAATGGTCCAATTAGTAAAAATCTGCATTGCATGTGGTACAGTATCATATCCGGATATGATTCTTATGAGATCATATTTTGTTACTAAGCTAATGTCCTTCATTAAACCTGCTTAAGCATCATTGTCTGGTCTTTGTATTAATAGTCTTGCTGTTTTTCATTTGTTGATTTATTTTGGCATTTACAACAGTTGCGTGGATAGCAATACTTTGTGCCAAAGCTAATTAATTCTAACATGGCATTCAACCAAAGCAGAGGGTTGTCATGCAAGATCCTCAGCTTTAATTTATCATATCCCTCTAATAGTGGAAAATCACAGCTTTGCCTCTTGGAGACATAAGTTATCAGGTAGAAAAAAAAAAATGTTTTCATACCAGCACAGGTAGTGTAGTTATTACCTGTACAGGTAGTACAGGTAGATGAGGTTACATGCAAAGCAATGGAAGCTTTATCAACTAACAGGTAGGTAGGTAGATAAAGGTGATGAGCTATGTTTAATGCATTATGACAAGTTGTATAGCCAGTTTGTTATTCAAGTGATCCCACCTGTGGTTGACAAAGGCTTTTAGTTTTCTACAAAAGCTAGCAGCTCTTCATTAAGGACAAAAATGTACCTTTGAAAGGTGTTAAGGCAAATCTAACAGATTTCTCTTTTCACTCTGCATTATCAGAGAAAGAGTTACACAAGTATGTGCCACTTGTATCAGCTTTCATTGCTACTGAGATTCTGACTCTTCAGTGTGTAGAGTGAACCAATTATGAGTTAAAAAGAGAAGCAAGTTACCATATACAGTGTGTTATATCTACTATGATAGCTAATTTTTGGAGTAAAGAATAGTGTAACAAGTTGTTGATCAAACTATCCTGCTGTGAATTATATTAACTATCATTATATAGCCATTAGAGGATTCTTTGATTTATAGATGGAAAGAATTGAAAGGAGATTTGCCTCTTTATCATTGTGAGTGAGTGCTGTATCAACTGGCATAGCCAACAACCCTAACAAACTTAATTCTTGGGTGTATACAAGGAGAGACTGTGTCAGCGATCAAGCTATTGTACAGTATCAGTCATTGCTAGCTTATTACTGAATTGTGAAGGGAAAAGAATTCCAGGCTACAAGAAAGAAGAGAACAGAGTTGGAAGAGATTTAGTTGGTGGACTATCAAAAAGGGATCAAGTTGAATTGGCAGTAGTTGCAAAGATTTGTGGCCCAGCTGATTCTTGGATTGGTAGAGGGAAGATTTTCAAGATGTAAAGAGAAAACTGGTGAACTCTCAGGAGTTGTATTTAAAAACAAAATCATTGCCATAAACTTCGAGTCTTGCCAGTTGTAGGATCAGTACAGATTTAAAAAAATAATTATTGCTGTAAACTTCCAGTCTAGCTGATTCTTGGATCAGTACAGAGTAAAACAAAAAATAATTATTGCCATAAACTTCCAGTCTAGCTGATTCTTGGATTGTTACAGAGTGAAAAAACCCAAAACAAAAACAAAATCATTGCTATAAACATCCAGTCTAGCTGATTCTAGGATCGATACAGAGCAAAAAAGGAAAAATCATGGCCATAAACTTCCAGTCTAGCTGATTCTTGGATCATAGAGTAAAAAAAATTGCAATTTTAATGATATGTGGTGATCTGTTGGTGCATGTTTGATCTTGTGTGGGATTACAAATAGAGTAATCAGGCATCTCTAGTGGAAGGTTAGGCAATCACCACAGTGGATGGTGTTGATATTGTTGAACAAGATGAAGGTGGTGTAGAGAAAGATAATACTGTTGTGGATATCTGGCAGGTAGGTTACTGTGGTTCATCTTTTACTCAGTTTTCTGTGCATTGTGATGGGGATGTATTGAAACATTTCATTTAGGTTTGTATGGCGATCTTGTTCAAAAGCTGATGCAGAGGAATCATAAAAAGTTTGTGGGGGAGGAGGACAACAGACCAGCAATATAATGTATAACAGTGGATGAAAGCAAAGCCTTTTCATTAATTAGCTTTGTCAGTGTGGCACCAGTTATTATTCCTTCATTATAACAAGTCATGAAGTAATGTATATACTTTCTTGTAAGTCTGGTCCAACTGCCAAACACATAGTCCCTGATCTGCCAGTGCATTATGCAATGGCACATCTGGGACTATGCAGTTTGCATTTGGATCAAACTTATCATTATATACAGTGTACCATCTTATTGTGAGATGGCCTTATAATGAAGTAAGTGACACGTATAATTTTTCCAAACTTAAAAGAAAATTAGATCCATGACCATACTTGCAAATTAACATGTACCATGTTGTAATGAGAAGGGCCTTACACTGATGGAATGCTGTATTTTGGTTGTGATGACGATGATGGATGAAGACGGGGATTCAGCTCTCCTATTTAACTAGAAGCATCTTACCCCATCTTTCTAAGTAGGCTCAGTTCTAATTATGTTGTTATTTTGATTAGGCCATGATTGCAAGTGATTATATTATATTATTTGACATATTTTGAACTTAACCTTTAGTTTACACCATATAGCTACTATTGTGATCAGGTGTTATAAAATATACATAATACATTATGATTCTTAACCCACCTGTCTTGTCCATAATACCTACTGACTTAAATGTCCTACCTATCCATCAACAGTCTAATATTGTATTCATCTATGTGGTTGCTTTATATAGGGGTGCACATATACAGCATTACGAGTCCATAATGGTTTCAGGACAATATCGGTTGTATGCAAAAGGACTGCATTATACAAGCCATCTTGTTGCAAGGGAGTACTGTATTTGATATCAATCCTGTCTGTCTTATTAAAAAGTACTGCGTGATACAGGGGCAGATTATAGAAAGGGAGTACTGTATTTGATATCTATCCTATCTGTCTTATTAAAAAGTACTGCATGATACAGGGGCAGATTATAGAAAGGGAGTACTGTATTTGATAGCCATCATGTTTTGTACAAAAGGACTACATTATACAGATGCAGCTTATCGGAAGGGAGTGCTGTATTTGATATCTATTATATCTGTCATACAAAAAGACAACATTATACAAAGGCAGCTGATAGTAATGGATTGCTGTATTTGATAGCTGATAAGGATTTACATTGTTGGCAGTTGGTGTACCATTTACACAGCACAGATGAAACAGATTTTTCTTGGGCAGTTGGGAATGGCACTTGAAACCATTATTATGGGAAAAGAATTGATTAATTGGGAATAAAATTTTCAGAAGTACATTGCTGAAATTTAATTCTGCATGACTTCAGATATTTTATCTTAGAAGTGGGGACCATTTACATCAGAGTTGGGCTTATTTTCAGTCACTGTGGACCCTACCAAAGGTTCCTATAAATACAGTCTGAATCTCCGTTTGCAATTACCCAAGTGGATGAGATTTGGGCAAGTTGCACTCTCTCTTTGTGTTGACTGGCAATAAAATGAAACCAATGGTGTGTAGAGATAGTGTGGCACTGAAAGTGGAAGTGACTGGCAGATAGGGTTTCAAAGGTTGTTTTCTACTCAATTAACTTAGTTGCCACTGTGGTGTTCTGTACCTGGTGTTGGCAATGAACTTGATAGGAATAATAATGCCTTGCAAATGAAGGAGACCTTTATGGGTGCAGGAGGGAGAGAGAAATAGATGTTTTCAGTATAGGAGGGGTGCAAATGCAACTGGACTGGGGTGTGTGTGTGTGTGTGTGTGTGTGTGTGTGTGTGTGTGTGTGTGTGTGTGAGACAGACAGACTGAGAGAGAATAATTTGGTATGGGCTATTTTCAGTTTTGCCTTTGAATTTGCCACTGACAGTGTTGAAGATGAAGATGATGATCACAGTGATGATTAAGTACAGTAAATGTATTGTTGTGGATAAAGTCACAATGTAACTTAAAATTTCTGAACACTGTATTTTCAAAAATGTTGGGGGCCCTGAGTGGCCGAGTGGTCAAAAGCACTCACCATTACGGATCACTGCCATCTCACCTGTCTACATGGGTTCGAGTCTCAGGCATAGCCAGTGTTGGTATGTGAGAAAGCTTGCCAGTAACTTCTCGTGGGTCGGTGGTTTTTCCAGGGTTTTCCTGGGTTCGTCCTCCACCATTTATACTGGCCGCCATGTATAACCTATCTTGTGCTGAGAAATGGCGTTAAACCCCATAACAACAAAAATGTTGTTTTTGAAATAACCTAGTAAACATTTCCATACACAATGTTTTTTAAGCTAAGAGATAAAAATTAAGCTGAACGTAAACTATGAATGTTAACATGTACTCAAAAGCAAGTCATTAGCTCGCAGATCTTGAAATGACTTCGATTACCCCCTAATTATAGCAACAGTTCCTCTGACCCTCCCCTCTTTTATTACTTAAAAAGACAGCAGATCTTGAAACGTCATGGTGACATATTATAATAACTTCTTTTCATCAGTCATTCAATTTATCATTTATCCAAGTTAGTTTTTGAGAAAGCTTCATTTTCATGTTATACAGAAAATGTTTTGCATGAGACTCATGTTTGCCTGAGATCTCGTGGAGTCATTTTTTGGAGTCTTGTTAAACAAGGTAGACTAAGTTGTGAATGCCTGTCAAACAGAACTAGACCTTGGTGCAAACTTATCTCCAATGGCAGCATATCAGGTGAAACGAACAAACACCTGAACTACAACAAGCAATCATTATTTGTAACTGTATATGTTGATTTGAACGGCTCTTTAACACATTATTGGCTGTAGCATGCTGAGGAAATGGGAGCTAAGTGCTTCCCAAGTACACATCAGGGCAGCCAACCCTGGCTGACCTTGGTGGGTATTGAACCTGTGCCCCTTGGATTAGTAGTTGGACACTCAACCAGCTGAGTTACAGCAGCTGTCTTGATGCCAAGACATTATTCTATAAATGTTCATTTGCAAGCAAATATATAATGCAACTTGTTTACCTTGCCCGCTTCAGACTGGAATTAAACGTGCCAGGTACATTAGTAGAGAAATGATTTTAAAAAATTTTTGGGGAAAAATTATCATTTTCATTTGTACACAGATTACCAGGGTAGTGAAAAAAGGAATTCAGGCCTAATATCTATCACTATACATCATATTCAACCATTTTTTTTAGTATGCACTTAAAACATGAAGATTAATTAACATGGGAGCAAATGTCAGCATAAAACACTTTTGTTTTGTGCTAATTAATAAGTGTGGTTATCTCAGCTTTGGTGATAGGTTGGTTTAATTACTTACATGGTCAGGAATGTTGTCTGCATTATGTACAATTGATATGGTTAGTAGATGTATCATCTTCAAGGGATTATACTGTGATATATATTAATATTAATTATTGTATATACTGATGCATATTGCTACCTAGCTGAACAGTTTGTAAACCCATGTCATATCAACTGTCAGCTTGATTTGGTGAAGGGCCAGGTTTTACAATAAAAGATGTGTTCTACCAGCTGTGATTCTCCACATTTGGGGGATAAAATGAGAAGGACTGGTTGTGTGGCCAGGCAAGAGATTGAGTTTGCAGCTTGAACATTTGTATTGACCAGTTAATTTATATGGATGATGAAAAAGCATGTGCATGGTGGGTTTACTTATGTAGTCCCTCCAGAATGGCTCATGCTTTTAACTTGTAACTCTTGGAGATACTTGTCATTTTCACCCGAAATATTGGTAGGAAACACATTTTTCGTTTAACCAGATGCCTAGTTGTGTTAAAGATATCATTTTGGAGTGATTGTTTGGCATCTTTTGTTGACTACATATCTGAAACTTATCCTACTTTTGGAATATGTCCACTCATCTGTGTGCAGTTCGGGCAGTCTACTTTAGCTCTCAGGCCAATATCTAAACTCTGGACACAAATTCTGGTTCTGACAACTGGAAATTTTGGACCAAAACTAATTGGGTCCCAACATTTACATTTTTTGTAATTACAAAATAATGTGAATATAAGTCTACATTAATTTGTTATCATTGAAGAGCTACATTTGTCTACTTTTCTGTAATACCACCCATTTTAGTGCATCGTAAATGATGTTGACAGTATCGAGCTCAGAAGTAGGCTACAACCTCATGATGGCTAAACAATGGTATTTGTGGTTCATAAATCAAGGTTACAGGGTTTAAGCCCATAATAGTAGGAATTGGTAGTAGAGATGAGGGTAATAGAGTATGATAGAATTGAGTGTTACAGGAATGATGAAGAAAATTAGTGTAGCATTCTTTACCCCTGTCACCATAAATTATTTTTAAAGTAATTTTTTTATGCACTGTATGTCCTGGGACACATAGTTTATTTTGAGTCATAAGTTGTGGGACACCTTATAAATCTTTCGAAAATTACATGTTGGAAAATGCACTCCAACTGAAATTTTATTTTTAAAAAAATTATTTCGTTTCTTAAGTCTTGGGACATATGACCTAGGTGAAAAAGTTTCACCATAAGTTCTGGGACAAGAACAAAATAATTATTTTAATGTGTCCCAACATATATGGTAAATATGATAATCATCAGATATTAATCTATTGCAGGTGCTTTCTAACTTTAGAGTCCTGTTGAGAGAGTTTAATTCATCTTCATCTGAAGTGGACACAACATGCACAAGTTTCAGCAAGCACACACCTCCACTTCACCCACATGTAATCGGATTGATCAGTTATAGAAAGCAGTTTGACATAATTTTTAAGAACACAAAGAGCTAAGGAAATATGGAAAATTTAAACAATTTTGATAACATATGATTTTGTTGTATCTCGGTAAATTTCAATAGAAAAAATTGTCACAATGCTGATTGACCAGATGACCAACGAATCAGAATTAGCTGAGGGCTGAAGCTTAGGTGCAGGGTTGCTTGAACATACAGCATGTCAACTTGACACATATATTAGAAACTCAGTTCTGATTCTTGCAGGTGGCATTGATAGATGAATGTTTGACTAATCGATCAAGGGAAGATTTTTTAACTTTTTGGTATGAATGCTTGAATGCTTTGAGAGCTCCTATTTCCAATTCTCCATGCCACATCCAGTCCCTTCTGTTATGGTCCAGGTCTGTGTCATTCAGGTTTATTTGACTGTTATTGACCACCAACCATGACTAAACCAAAATAGTTTTGCTAAACCACAACCAGTTTAGCTAATAGATAGTTTGGGTGGAAATACTGATATCGAAAAATATGTAGCAGCATGAATTATGATACAGTAGTATATCATGCACACTGATATTTTGCAATATTTTTACACCACTATTAGCATCAGCACCAAACTTTTTTCTGCCACACTTGTAAAGTAATTGTTGAACATCTCTGCTATCTATCATTCAGATCAGGCTGCTCTATTTTCACTCTCTTGGGACAGCATGGAGCTGAAAACTTTTTTGTAAGTTCCTGTAAAATTTTTATATTCATGATATGTTTTGGCTGTTTAATAGTATTTCTGTTTTTATTCCTCTATTTGACAAATATGTACCAGTTGAAATGTAATAATGTAGAGGACCCAGCTGATAGCAGTAAACATGTCAATCAGTATTATAGTAAATTGGAAACAGATTTACAAAAGTTGGAGAAGGTTAACTCTGATCTATACCTGATACTGTCAATCTTTAGTTTTGGCTGATCTCATTGGATATCATCCTTGTACTAAAACTGATGATACATGGCAGTGGCAATATATGATAACATCACTATTGAATGACAAGTCCATTCCTGTTTGTTCATTTTGTTTAAGAAAGCCTTATCAATTGATAATCATCCCCCCACAATTTAAATTGAAGCTACCTACATGAAATCTCCATGTTATCAGCCTGCCTGCATCAGTTACCCCTCTCCATTTCCAGACCATGACCCAAGGCATAATCCAAAATAGATTTTATATATATATATATATATATATATATATATATATATATATATATATATATATATATATGGGTCTCCAGATTGTGAATGCATGTAATTTTTTGGCAAGTTTTGTGTATTTCACCTTTGATCCTTCTATCAGTAACCTCCGTGTATGTGTGTGTGTGTGTGTGAGAGAGAGAGAGAGAGAGAGAGAGAGAGAGAGAGAGCACACTGGGTGATTTTCCACCCAGCAGTTTAAGAGAAAGTTTAGTTATGGACATATATATGGCAGAGGGAACCAATCACACTATCCTAAATGCTTTTTAAAAATGCCATCCATAAGTAGATATTTCATGGCTATACTGAAGGAAAATAGCAGCCTGCAGACATGGTAGTCGGTCAAAGTAAATTATACTGAATTGGCATTGTCTTTATAGGGTCTATCTGACACGTTGCTGACAGCAATGACAATAATCATCAGTAACCATCAATTACCTGTGTATTTATGAACTGGACTTGTCAATTGTCAAGTCTAATGCTGTCATTCATATCATACTGTACTTGCTCGTATATAATCCATACCTAACAATAAACAGTGTAAAACCACATCTGCCTCAATGTGCCTGATTGATTGATTGATTGATTGGATTTTATGGCACATCAGCACTGTAAGGCCACAAAAAGGTTATACGATACATGATTTATGCTTGAAAAGTGGTTCATGACCAATGAGCAGTAAAAAAACAACAAAAATTAAATGATGTAATGGTGATGACAATATATGAAGGATCCTGTTCAACGGGTAATGTAAATGGTATGTATTAGGTGTATGTGGTATTACTAGCATATGGGTTTGCAATGCTATTTATTCCAGTAGTACTTTTTCACTTTACTGTTACTGTGGTAGTTTCTGTCAGTAAAGTGGGTTACTGCATAGTTTCTGTCATAAGGTGAGTTACTGCATAGTTTCTGTCAATAAGGTGAGTTACTGCGTAGTTTCTGTTAATAAGGTCAGTACAGAAATTCCAGAGCAATCTTTTTAATGAATTATGGATGTTAAATGCATGTTTTCATTTTACACTACAAAATTTAAAATGTTTTTACAAAGCAGTTGTGGGGCCCCAAGTGGCAGAGTGGTCTAAAGCACTCACCGTTATGGATCACTGCCATCTCACCTCTGTCTGCGTGGGTTCGAGTCTCGGGCTCAGCCAATGTGGGTATGTGAAAAACCTTGCCGGTAGCTTCTCGTGGGTTGGTGGTTCTTTCCGGGGTTTTCCCAGGTTCTTCCTCCACCATTAATGCTGGCCGCCATGTATAGCCTATCTTGTGCTGAAAAATGGCGTTAAACCCTATAACAACAACAACAACAAAGCAGTTGTATTCATCACATATCTATTTTGTATGTTACAAATATAATTATATTTATGATCCTTTAATTGCATACTTGACATGTGTCACATATGCCAAAATGTTGGCCGTATGGGATGTTATGTAAGATATTTGGGCTAAATCCAACTTTGGATAATTTCAGATATTACAAAAAAGAAATTTTGTAGTTATTTACTAGCATATGTTGATGTGTTAAGTGCCTGTATTCCTTTTTAAGATTTTCAGGAGAGCATTTGTTTTCTGTTTGAATTTTTCATCATTTCTAAAGTCTGCTAAATATTTGCTGATTTTTTTGTAAGTGTGTTTTATGCTGATTGGCTAGTAAATTGTTTGCTTCATTGTCAACACTATATTTTATCAACAAGCACTCTAATGGCAGCATAGTTGTCTTTCACAGGATATCATCCTACTTAAGTCACGATTGTTACATTACACCTATTACAGCAATTAACATACATAAAGCAAATATTTCTAATATCAGGTACTGACCATTTAATTTTTACAAGGTGTGGGACCTACAATTTTCCTTTGAGCTGAGACATTTTATTGTATGTCAAGATAATTCATTTTTTAACTAATATAATGGATATAATATAGTGTTGTTTTGCTGTAATCAGAGGTAGATATTTTTTTCCCCAAATATTGATAGAAAGAAATTTTGAAAAACAGTCAGGGACCAGCCCTAGAACAGTAAATTGTTGGTCCATAATATGATTGCTGTTTACTGTGTCATGATATTTTTAGAAATACCACAATACAAAATTATTTGTGGTGCCCAGTTCTAGTATGTATGAAGTGTAATCAGGTAATTAAAGGTGTTTAGGGTGATTGACAGCAGTGTTGCTTAAGAATAGATAATTCCCAATAAGGTCACTAGCAGACAATATTTAACCCATTTTACCTGGATGATGGCAACCCGGCAGTTTCTTCTATATGGGACCACCAAAATTTACCATTTTGAACAAGGCACACTGAGGCAGAAATAATTTATAAATTACAAATATTGCTACTAACAAAAAGCCTGATTTGTGATCAGTTTATGTATGTTTTAACAGTATCTTGTGATTTAATGAATTTATTTTAACTTCCAAACATCATATAAAATCAAAGGTAAAGCTGCCAGCGTAAAACAAATATGGCTGCTGATCACATCATTCGGGGTCTATCTATCTATACTCAAGCAGAATATGTTGCACATAGGCTGTATGTTATAATAAATGTTAATTTCTTTCAAGGAATTTAAAATACAAGACATTTACCTTATCAAAAGCTCCATCATGTGCTGAACATTGTAATAATGATCTTATGTAGGTTGGAGATCAAAATAATGTCAGAAAGAGCTTCACGGTAAAGGGTTCGTTGAAACACAGTTGGATGGATCTTCACCCTTCAATATGTACGAGTGGGTTTTATAAGTATGACCTTTTCGTTCCTCCATACAGAAAGACAGTCATTTAACCACATGGAGCATTGTTATTGACAGCATCATTCCATAATGCTGCCACTTACTAAATAAAAGACTTTTTGATGTAAGGTTGAAATTCAGTATCAGGCATTTTAAAATCAGATGGTTGCAGAGATCAGGCTGTTTTAGCAGTGATGTCTACTCTTTCATTACCTTTAATACTGATGTGACTGGTAATCAACAGTTTATACGCATATGCAGGGTCTACCATCTATACTTGCTTATAAGTTGAGACCACCTGCAAACTGCATAGACCCAGAGTTGCAGAGTGTGACAGCAAATCAAGGTCTATACAGTTTGTTAGTAATAAGTAGAAACAACATAAACTCTCCCTGCTGGTGCACTGTGTGATGGCAGATTAGGGTCTGGTTTGTTTTGCAGTCATTCTTGACTTGTATGTCAGTATAAACAGTATGCTATTGTATCTACTTGTATGTCAGTATAAACAGTATGCTAGTGTATCTACATGTATGTCAGTATAAGCAGTATGCTATTGTATCTACTTGTATGTCAGTATAAACAGTATGCTAGTGTATCTACTTGTATGTCAGTGTAAACAGTATGCTAGTGTATCTACTTATATGTCAGTATAAACAGTATGCTAGTGTATCTACTTGTATGTCAGTATAAACAGTATGCTAGTGTATCTACTTGTATGTCAGTATAAACAGTATGCTAGTGTATCTACTTGTATGTCAGTATAAACAGTATGCTATTGTATCTACTTGTATGTCAGTATAAACAGTAAGCTATTGTATCTACTTGTATGTCAGTATAAACAGTATGCTATTGTATCTACTTCTGTGTCAGTATAAACAGTATGCAATTGTATCTACTTGTATGTCAGTATAAACAGTATGCTATTGTATCTACTTAAGACTTCAGGCAGCAAAAACCCCAATCTTTGGACACATTATGACTTTGTGACGACTTATATTGGTACCGTATTTAATGTAATACTTTTTACTTAAAATTATTATTTAGGTACATATTATGAAGTCTATTGGGATATGGTCATGTTTGTTTGATATCATGATAATTTTATAAAATGTTTATATTGGCAATGTATTATTCTCAGCAAAGGGCATGGAAGACATACCTGTTCAAGTGTCCATTTGCTAGCCAATGTTCCGATGTGTTAACCTATCTACATGTTGAATGGTTCACATATTGGAACTATGGCTAGCAAAGCGGTTCACATACTGGGACCATGGCTAATGAAGATGGTTCATGTGCCAAGACTGAGGTTACATCTACATGTAGAATGGTTCACATATCGGAACCATGGCTAGCAAAGATGGTTCAGATGCCATGACTGAGGTTACATCTACATGTAGAATGGTTCACATTTCGGAACCATGGCTAGTGAAAATTGTTCAAGTGCCAAGACTGAGGTTACAGCTTATGGAGAATTTCATTGTTTTTTATTTTAGTTATGCTTGTTATAAACCAAGAGAACAATTCAAAGATGGTGTGCTGTTTTGAGGTCTGATGTCTGTTGTATGTCTGTCCATCAGTAGCAGTTTATTATTGTTACTTGTAAACTACCTGAGGATTGCCATGAAACTTAACACACACATTCATACCAAGGTCTAGTTGGTCCTAGTTGAAAATGGTTTTGCTCAGACATCAAATATGGCCACCTCAGTGGCCATCATAAAAATCTACTCCTAGATGGGTGGTTATATCAGCATGGGATTTCACTAAAAGACTTCTTATGGTCTAGTTGGTCCTAAGGGGGCACTCACCAGTTATTATGTACTTTTGAGAGAGTGACCTATGTATGGTGAAGTTGCTTGCATTTAAAACATGCACAGTGGAGAGAATGTTGGCATACCTCTATGCAACTTTGATGTAATGTGGCTGACATTTCTTTGGATATTGTACTTTTGGAAATTGTAAATGATCTTAGCACACTGCTAACTAAAATGACTGCTCCCTTGTGCTCCAAAAATCAGCCTGAATTTGTCTAAAGTACACTATCCTTAGCACCTATTAAAATAGGGAAAATGAATTTTGCCAGACTAGACAATACCAGCTTCTGAAAGTGCAATGAATGAATTACCAAATATATGAAATGTAAAAAAGGTTATTGGCTCTTTTTTTTACAATTTACCACTGAAGTTCAGGAAGTGAAAATGACCAAGTGGAGCTAGCACTTTTTTGAAAGGTGCACATCTGGAGTAAGGCCAAGCTGTATACTCTATAACCCATATTACACCCATCAATCATACACCAAAATAAAGGGAATTAAAGGTTCTTTGAACAATACCTAAGATATACAAGGTCCTTTTTAAATAGCCAGTATAACTATCAAAGAAACCCAGGGAAATTCTTTTTCTTTAAAATTCTAACCCTATGCAAAATACGAAACTGTAGAGTGCCACCTAAATGAAAATGGTGCTGCTTGGGTATCCAATATGGCCACCACAGCAGCCATCTTGAAATCCTTGTTGTTGCTACTCAAACTCTGTGGCTGGTTGTATCAGTCATAGGGTTTTCACTAAAATACATTTTAGATGTACAGTTTAGTTCATCATAAAAATGATAATGATCAGACATTCAGTATGGCTGCTACAGCAGCTATCTTGTAAATCATGTTATTGCTACTGATCCTGAATGAAAAGTCATCATAGGATGGGGTTTTCATCAGAGTAATTGTTGTGGTGTCTGATTGGTCTCAAATTAAAAAATTGTACTGATCTGATATCCAGGATGGCCAACACAGTGGCCATCTTTAAAATCATATTGCTACTTGTCCTAGATGGTAAATCATAATCATGTTGGCTTTTTACCAGAATTGTTATATCTAGTTAGTACTAAATGAAAGGTGTCAATCTGTCAGCCAGTATGTCCACCATGGAAGCAGTTTTGAAAATCTTATTGCTACTCCTTAATGGAAAATCTTATGAACATATTTATTTTTTTTTAATCAGAAGACTAATTATGATATTCAGTTGATGCAGAATGAAAATGGTGTTGATCTAACCTCAGGTAAGGCCAACATGGCAATCAATTTTGAAAATTTTCTTGTTGCCACTTCTTCTAAATGGAAAGTCATATTAACTTGGGGGGGGGGGGGTTTGCCAGAAGACTTCTTAAGGTGTCTAATTCAGACCAAATGAAAATGATGCCTTTGTGACATCCAATATGACCACCATGATGGCCATCTTGCAGATGTTTTTGCTACTTCTACAGAATCAATGGTCATATTGACATAAGATTTTCACCGCAATACTTCTTTTGATGTCGAGCTGGTACTAATCCATTTCCTTTGCAGATATCAATGGTATGCCATATCCAATGATGATGCATTGATTTCTGTTATGACTTAATAATAATAATAATAATAATTTCATGAGTGTAATTTGGTTACATAATAGAACTAATCAAACTTGATGCCTGCCTACATATATGTACAGATATATACTGAATGCAATCAATCACTACCTATGTCACAGATGCATGCTCACATACCAGTACATGAATTTACAAGTACTAATACAGTCATGTCACAGTACATGAATGTACAAGTACTAATACACAGTCATGTCACAGTACATGAATGTACAAGTAATAATACAGTCATGTCACAGTACATGAATGTACAAGTGCTAATAGTCATTTCATAGTACATGAATGTACAAGCACTAATACACAACCATGTCACAGTACATGAATGTACAAGCACTAATAGTCATGTCACAGTGTCACACTACATGAATGTACAAGCATTAATACACACAGTCCTGTCACATTTATGTGAATGTACAAGCACTAATAGTCCTGTCACAGTACATGAATGTACAAACACTAATACACAGTCCTGTCACATTATGTGAATGTACAAGCACTAATACACACAGTCCTGTCAGTTACAGACCCTGACAGACACATATATATTATATACATGCTAACAGTGTGCACTAGTCCAAATTAAAATCATGCATAACATGTATGAACATATATTTATATACATAAAGTTGCTGAAGAGAGTTAATTAGGTCTGTTGGTAATGAATAAGACATGGATTTCATCCATTTAATACACTTATGATAAAATGATGTAATGCTGGAAGAATCTTTTTATTTCTTTTGGCATATTCCATGTAATGGCCACAGTGTTGAAAACAGTTTTTAATAATTCTTGTTTTGGTTTTGGAATTAGGAAGTTTGGGGCTGTTGCTGAATTAAAGTTTGCGGTATTGCATGTTTCTCTGCAGTGAAAAGTATTTCTTAGGTAAACTGGTGTTCAATTAACAGAAATTGTATACCAGTATATCATTTTGGCTTTTTGAAGGTGAAAAGTAGTTTCATTTTTTGGTATTCTAGATATTTGCTTAACATTAACGTCTGGTGTGTTTCCCATAATACATTACAACTAGGTTAATGCCCACCCAAGGATGGGAGTAAAGAAAAAGAAAAAAAGTTTTAAAAATTTGGATGAGCAGGTTTAAAAGAAAGCTTGAACATAAAAATATGAAAAAAGTACCAAAATAATTTTGGGTGCTGCAGCAAGTTTTGAACTCGTGGCCTCTTGGGTGGCAATTTTTACACACAGAAAGAAAGACAAATGTGGGTGTTTATATGTTTATATATATATATATATATATATATATATATATATATATATATATATATATATATATATATATATATATATATATATATATATATAATATGAAGATTACTTTCAGTTTCAGTTTTGTAGTTGTGTTTATGAGAAAGTGTTGTCATCAGCTAAGATCAGGTGTTGATTCTGTATTTCCAGTTTCAAAGGGAAATTATTTATAAAAATAGCAAACAAATGTACTAGGATTGTTGATCTTTTCACATACTACTGTTTATCCATTTACTTTCAGAGTCATGTCCATTTAAAGTCACTTTTGAAATTTGTTATTGAAGTACTAATTATGAATCAAGCCATTTGTGGGAGTGTCATAACACTGACAGAGTTTTAGCTTCTCAAGAATTTCCAAATACTTTTGGTAAATAAACCATAACATTCATTCCCTACCATCTTTCCTTCCTTTAAAGCCCACAGCCATGTGTCCACTATTGATGTTAATGCTGTGTCACAGGAATGATTTTGCCCAAAACCAGATTGGTTATCATGGAGAAGTTTGTGGTCATTGAGATAAGTCATAAATGAGTCATTTACATGTTCAAGTCCTCTTGCCCCTGCCATGTGGAGTGGAATTAGCTTGCAGTTTCCCATAAATGGGAAATTTACCAGTCTTTTTTACTGTGATTAGATATGAATCTGGTTCTTTCTGCACCAGTAGGTACTGCTACTTTCAAACATCTTGGGTCTGTCGTATTAAATCCTGTAGATTTAGTACATAATATGAATGTTTTGCGAATATTTTTGAACAAAAGTTTAAGTTATTTCAGGAATTTCAAATCTATTGTTTTCTGAAAACTTTTCAGCACAAAATTATGTGAGCTGTGTGTGATCTGATACAAATTTAAGTTCTTTAAGCTTACAAAAGATCTTTTTGGTAATTTTATTTTTGCATTTCTAAACATTTTTCTTTATTTCTCCATCTTTTTATAGCATCCAGTATTGCTAAAATAATCCAATCTGATGATCATGTTTAATTAAATGCATTTTTAATGGTGCCTGTTGATTGACTACATTCAAAGTCTATCCATATACCTTTGAAATCATCCATGTCATTAAATATTGTTATAGTGTTATGCATATTTATATTTTTTGTAACTCTTGTTACATGATTATGACTATATTATGTGTAATTTCTGTTCATGACTATAAATAGTAATGATGAACTATAGTCAAGTTAATAGATTTAATTGTTGTATATGGGTATAAAATTCTATTTTAAGATATTAAGAGTGTAGGCTGTATAGGATCTATAAATAGTTATTGATGTAGGTGTTTATGACCATTAATAATAATAAATAATAAGACCTGTTTATGAGTTTGGAGTTATTACCCTTTGGACAGGTCGGTCAGGTGGGTTCTTAGAAGAATTAAGTTATTTCCTATCTGATAGGTCGGGTCACATGAATCGGGTGAAATTTTAGATTGATCTGTTAAATGGAGTACATTGTGACATAGTTGTAACAGACTCTTGAAGGTGTATATAAGGAGAGAAATGAGCAGTCAGATTCATTCCCATTTTGGATTCATACCTATTATGGATTCTTATTTCATATGTTAAAGTCAGTCGGCATATGCATTTAATGTTTGGAAATTGTTTGAGGTGAAACATTTGTTTAGATTACTGGCTTCTTCTTTCAAAGTGCTCTTTGTGGGTCGGTGGTTCTTCCCGGGATTTTCCAGGGTTCTTCCTCCACCATTAATACTGGCCGCCATGTATAGCCTATCTTGTGCTGAAAAATGGCGTTAAACCTTATAACAACAACAACAACAACATCAAAGTGCTCTTTGGAATATATTATTATTCTGGGACTATTGTGAATTATTCAAAGAAGTTCTGGACAATGCCATTTTGATACATCAGGACTGTTGGCAGTTCAGTGCATTTGAGGATCTGAACATTCAATTCTTTTGAACTTGAATAGAACTTTTTTAGGATTATTTTGGAGTCAATTCATAATACTGTAAGTTACTTTTAAATTTTCATTTCATAACATTGATAATTGAATTATTTGTCAAGTTTTACAAAAGACTTGTTACTTAGTTGATGACCATTGAGTCGCAACAATAATATCGCATAAAATCTGTACTAAGTCCATCATAGTTGGTGTTGATAACATGTTTAAAAGATCAATAAGAAATTAATCTGTGGACATGATTTTTTTGTTACTTACATTGCTTGTTTTTCATATGAGAAGCATGGTATAGCGCTCACTCAATCCAGTCTCAGGAACATAATCTGGAGTGTTAATCACACACCTATGACATTGTAAAAACTTTATTTTGGAAGCTCTCCATTTCGGAGGTGCATTGTCTCTCCAGTATAGTCATGCTGAATAGAGCACATGTTTTACAGAGGCGCATTTTATGCCACAGCACTTAGGTAGGTTATTTACTGCCAAAGTAATCAGAGTATACTGGCTTATGCAAGATTAAACAACAGTAATGAACATAGTCTGATCTCATGGTAGGATATTGAATTCTCACCCATTTGGTTGCCACATTTTGATAAGTTTTGCCATCCTAAAAAAAAAATGAAATCCTAGCAAGCCACAGCGACCCTCCAGAATGTCATCACAACCATGATTTAAGGTCAAATGTCAAGATCATTGGCTGAAAAATTTAAAATAGTTTCTGCTCAGTTGTGTCACTTCTCAACCATGTGCCTCTAAAAATGCTTGTGGATGGCTTACAGATTGGGTTTTAAAAAGGTCCAAAAAGGAAGATAAAGGTTTCTGTATGATAAATTTTGTTCTGGACCACATACTTTAACCAAAGTTTGAGGTGGGCGGTCACGAAAGTAAGAAAGAGATCTATTCATTTGTAGGACAAAAAGTCAAAGGTCAGGGCCATTGTGACTCAAAAACCTAAAAGGATTTTGCATGATAACTTTTGGTCAAGGAATTTGCATTAAAACAAAAGTTTTGTGGATGGCATGCACTTAAGGTAATAAACTCTAGATTTTAGGGTCTAAAGTTCAGTTGTCATGTTCATGGTAAGTTTAATGAGGAAAAATAATGGATTCTGAACAGTAAATTTAGTTTAAGGCTGCACACCTTGGTAATGGAGAAAAAAAGCCCTTGTGACTCATTTGGTCAATAATCTTCTGAGACAACCACCATGGTGAAAATAACTTGTAAGTCATATACGGTACATTCATCACTTATAAAAGGGCATGTAAGCTGACTTTAAGTGACGGTTCACTTACTTAATGGTCACTTATTAGCAACACAGAGGTGAAAGATTAGGATTTTCTATGCAAACATGGCACTCCACTTATAAATGAAATAGGTGTATGTACTTGTAAGTGAAATTTGAGCCATTCATTTGCTACACTTAATAGTCCTTGATTTTCAACACTTGTATGTGATACAAGCAAATTCCAGCTAAATTGATTGAATCTGGGTTCTAAAAAAGTCTACTTGTTTGAAGGAAATCATACCCTCAGATACAAGTCATTGGTTTGATAGACTGTATACATGTAAATGGCTATCAAATAGACTGTATACATGTAAATGGCTATCAATAAGTTCCAGATCTAATAAAAATATTACACAGTTCCATTTAAATGGTAATTAGTGACGTGATTCTAGTGCATTAGCCTGCCCCTTCAGATCCCCACATTTGAAACAGCTTGCTCAATATCAGCTGTTAGCCTTGAAAGCAGTGTAATTGCCAGTGCAATTGCCAGTGTAAATTTCTTTTAGAATCAGATGGCCATCCTGCTTCACAAGTTAAATGAATGATGTCTCAAATATCAATGGTGGTGAGTGAATCCTGGGATATTTATGTATATCACATGGTGCTGGAGGCACATAAGGTGAATAAACCACTATGGCTTAAATTTCAGAAAGAGGAGAGGAAACATGGCTAAGCCTGAATTACCATTGCATGTAAGGAAATCTATTGGGTTTTGTCATTTTTGCCATTGAAACATATTTTCTATGTCAATTAATTTCTTAGCATACACAGATAAAGTATTTTCTATGATTTCATTAAATTAAAGTATCGAAAATAATGTATGCTGCATGCTGATAAAGTCTGTTTCAAGATGTGTCCCAAAGGTGTAGGTGTGTATTCCCAATCTTTCCACACTGCAGTTTACACAGACATAAACATGCACACATGCATACACACACTTGGCTTTGTTGTAGCTTTGGAATGTACCATAGATACTCGGATATAAGTCAAACTGCAAAGCAATGATCCAGATATGCCATAGCATAATGTGCCTGCAGATCAGGGTCTATGTTGTTTGTTCTACTAATGCTCCTATCAAAACTGCACAGACCCAAATCTACCATTGCATTATGCGGTGGCAGATCTGGGTCTATACAGTTTGTAGTTGTACTCGACTTATAAGTGAGTATAAATGGTAAGGTCCATATGGTTCCGTTTACGCCATTGTGGTACCATGTGCTGTGACATGCGTGCAGCTCCTGTATGTATAATATCTATTATTTTGTTTGAAAATTATGCATAAATGATCATTACTTTAAAACTCTGAGCTATAATTTGCCCATGAACCTCCATAATTTACAAGTATCCTATGGAAATTACTTTCAAATTAAGCCAATTTTCAATTTGTGCCATAATCTAAGGAATCTGTAATGGTAATAGCCAGAGATATATACAGTGTGTAAGAAATCTTGAAGATGATATTGCAAAGAACAAAATCCATCTTAAACAAGAAAGTAGGGAAATCAGATTTCAGTTTTGAAAAGAAGAAAAAAACTGATCGTTTATGTATAAAATTTCCAAAAAATACATAAATTTTTTTTTATTTTTTATTTTGACCAATTTAAAATGTCATTATTACATAGTTTGTTGACTCATACTTACTAAAGGTATGCTCTTTTGAAATTTCAAGTCTGATTTTCCTACTTTCATGTTTAGAGTGGAATCACCTTCTGAGGTTAGGCTTAAACTGTATTATTTATCCAGTGAAATGACTAAGGAGACCAACCTGATAATATGGTTCAAAAATAGTGTGTGTGTGTGTGTGATTTGGATTTTAATGTAGCTTTAAAAATTTTCAGTCATATCGCTATGATATCTGCAGCATGGCAGCATGCAGGGATGACTAGCACAGGGGCATCATGCCACAGACATGTGGCATCATGTCCCACCCAGTCACATTATCCTGACACCAGGCTGACCAGTCCTAACACTAACCTCTTAATGCTGAGCGCCAAGCGAGGCAGCTGTTAGTACCATTTTTATAAGTCTTTGGTATGACTCGGCTGGGGTTCAAACCTGCAATTTCCTGCATCCGAGGTGGACGCTCTAACCACTAGGCCACCGGAACGGTGAAAGATAATCTTATTAAATACGAATTCAGTAGATAAATCCACAAATGCACATCTTCTAAATGTACTATATGCATCTTTATTTAGGGGGCCCCAAGTGATCAAACGGTCTAAAGCTCTCACTGTTATGGATCACTGCCATCTCACCTCTGTGTGGGTTCGAGTCTTGGGTTCGGCAATGTGGGTATGTGAGAAAGCTTGCCAGTAGTTTCTCGTGGGAAGGTGGTTCTTTCCGAGGTTTTCCCAGGTTCTTCCTCCACCATTTATACTGGCCATCATGTATAGCCTATCTTGTGCTGAAAATGGTGTTAAACCCTACAACAACAACATCTTTATTTATGAAATGTAAAACAAAAGAACTTATTTTCTTTAGTTTTATTAAAGCCAAACCTGTTACAGCTTGACATACCAGTCAAACAGTGCACAGCAACTCCACACAAATGTTTTTATACCTTTTTGACTGGATGTTTTTGCCATAAAATTGATTAATTTGCTCATAGCTTACAATATGAAGCAAGGTATTGTTAAAAGGAATACCTGTTAATTGACGTTTGATATCTGATTCACAAAGGCAGCATAACTTTTTGATCATATCTTTATCACATTGATGAAAATAATTGGGTTATCGAAACGCTGACCCGCCAATCTTGCATTGATCCATTTATTTTGTATGCTATATTCATCATGTTACTGATTGCCTAAAGTTTTGTGAAGAAATGTGAACCATTCTTTGGACTATTTAAGTGAGGATCTCTTTGTAAATATTTGCATAGGTTCAAATAAAAGTTTGTATTTTTCAACATAAATCAGGTAGAAAATTGAGAACCAGACTGATTTTATATTTTTTGCAACATTTTACAGTTGTAGTAGATTTTTAAATGAAGAAATGATCTTTGGAAGCAATTCAAAATGTTGAGCATGTTTGTTATAGAAACAGAGACAACCAACAATGAAGTACTTCCACCACTTGCTGAATGTTTACCTTAATTCAGGGTCTTTAGATTACCATACTCAGAATTTAGACTGGTAACAGTGTTGTATTGTTCTCTTGCTTTGTATGAGGCATATTGAGAACCAGTCCTTTTCTACCACTGCAAGTCATTTATCAGAATAAACAGTCCTCTGATAACATTGTTCTCAAAATCTCATTCAGGCTGCCAATAGGGAGCTTATTCCATGCTTTCAAGGGGGAAAATTTTTCATTAGTGGGTGCTACAAAATAATTACCTGTGCTTGTTGGAAGATTAGATGATAAAGATTGGGGGAAGTTGAAAGAGATTGATTAAATGGCATTACAGCAATCAATAAGTCATGAGGAGTAAATTGTAGTGGGGCTTTTTAAAAAATTTTTTTAAAAAATTTTTTTTAAAAAGAGTGGAAATGTAAATCTTATTCGAAACTAACTTTTGGATTTGAAAATAACATACATTTGGTCGGTCCTAATCCATTAATAAAAAATTGGAAATATGTTATAATGAAATATGCCCCTTTTAAATAATAATAGTAATAACAGTAATAATAATAGTAATATTAATAATAGCAATAATACTAGTGATACTAATAATAATAATATTAATAATAGTAATATTAATAGTAATATGAATAATAGTTGTATTAATATAGTAATAATAATAGTAATATTAATAATAGTTATATTAAAATAGTAATAATAATAGTAGTGTTATTAATAGTAATAATAATAAATAGTAGCAATAATAATAATAATAATAATATTAATGTTTTTATTTTAAGAGGGTGAGTTATTCTGCATTTTGAGACCTTTAGTTATATACAATATTTACAAAAAAAATGTCACATTAACACACACACACACACACACACACACACACACGCTCTCTCTCTTCTCTCTTTCAGCCATGTCTACACACTTGAACTGATAATATAACATTCCAAAGATAAGTATGTGACAGGTATATGATGGCCCTAAAACTTTTATTAATGTAAGTACTGTGACAAAGATACTGAAATATAGCAACTCCACTGACACCGATATTGAAATAAGCAACTCCGCTGACACCAATACTGAAGCATAGCAACGCCACTGACACTGATACTGAAACAGCAACACCACTGACACTGATACTGAAACATAGCAACTCCATGTTCTTTCACATATGTGTAATAAAATAAATGGAAAATGCATGTATATAAGGAAGTTCAAATTTACATTGAAATGCCTGCAAGATGTATTTGTACAGATTTTTATAGAAATATCTGTAGGAAGTGAATAGGTACAGATTTACATCAAAATGCCTGAAGGAATTATATACAAATATACATGGAAATGCCTGCAGAAGTTTATGTCCAACTTTAAATGAAAATGTCTGCAGGAAGTGTGTACTAATTTACGTGAAAATGCCTGCAGAAACTATATGCACAGATTTACATGGAAATGCCTGTGGGAAGTATGTGTACAAATCTACATGAAAATGCCTGCAGAAAGTATATGCACAGATTTACATGAAAATGTCTGCTGGAAGTGTGTACAAATCTACATGAAAATGCCTGCAGAAAGTGGATGTACAGATTGACATGGAAATGGCTGCAGGAACTGCACAAATTTAAATGTAAAATGCCTGCAGGAAGCATGTGTACAAATTCACATGGAAGTACCTGCAGGAAGTGTGTAGAAATTTCCATTGAAATGTATGCAGGAAGTGGTGGATACAGAAAATTGTGTTGTTATATTTCATTTAGGCAATAATAATTTCATGATAGAAATGTGGAGATTGAGCCAGTTTAATTTCCTTTAGAATATTATTCCATACATCAGTGCCTGAATATTTAAACATCATTTAAAGAGTTCTCTTTAGGGTTTTGGGCAGTTTGTATTATTTTTGGAAACAGTGCACAACAGATGAGGATTTTAAGTATTGTCTTGCTCTGGTCAGTTAAAAATATAGTGCAAGATAATTCAGCATGATATAGTCAGTAGTGTGTTAAAAGTACCATTAAGGCAAACGAACAGAACAATAGAAGCCACCAAAGTATTGTTCTTTGTTAGATTTATGGATTGAAATTTGATCAGTTTCCATTGATGATGATGCATTGAATTGTCTCCGTTGTGATGATGTGTAATAGGTTTTAACTTGGTCATGTATATGTATGAAAAGATTTTTATAAAACAAAAATAACATTACATGTTCCGTTTTTTACCTAATTTTGGGGATTTTCCTATGTACTATAGCACTCCCTCTCAATAAGGCTCTTGGTTTTAAAAGTGTGTGTTTTTAAAAAATTCTAATACTGACTGCTATCTTAATATACCTGATGCACAAATGTCAATTATCCAGTCTAGATGGGAGCAGTTAGGTTTTGTCCAGGGATATGTAAAAGATAATCTGGATTAGTGATACATGTAACATTCATCAGCATTTCCTCAAAGATAAGTGATTGCACAAATCCCTCCTAAATTAAACACATTAAGTGGGTAAACATCTTGCACAGTTTGCTTTGACCCAACAAAACCTGTAGGGGCCCCTGGTGGCTGTGACCCAACAAAACCTGTAGGGGCCCCTGGTGGCTGAGAGGTCTTAAGGCATGCACCTATACAGATTACTGCCATCCCACCTCTGTCTGCATGGGTTTGAGTCTAGGGTTCAGCCAACATAGGTATGTGAGAAAGCTTGCCAGGAGCTTCCTCTGGGTCAGTGGTTCTTCCAGTTTTCCTGCGTTCTTCCAACACCAGATATTTTGGCTGCTATGTATTGCCCATCATGTTCTTAAAAATGGTGTTGAACCTACAATAACAAAACCTGTGACCTTCATTATTATATTTCATGTTCATGTAAACACTTGGTGCTAGAATCAAATGTTTACAAAAATGACATTTTATATTCAAGCAGTTAAATGCTTTAATTGATTATCTAGATTTTAATATGCTTTAATTGATTATCTAGATTTTAATATGCTTTGATTATCTAGATTTTAATATGCTTTGAGTATCTAGATTTTAATATGCTTTAATTGAGTATCTAGATTTTATTATGCTTTAATTGAGTATCTAGATTTTAATATGCTTTAATTGAGTATCTAGATTTTAATATGCTTTGAGTATCTAGATTTTAATATGCTTTAATTGAGTATCTAGATTTTAATATGCTTTGAGTATCTAGATTTTAATATGCTTTAATTGAGTATCTAGGTTTTAATATGCTTTAATTGATTATCTATATTTTAATAACGTTCAACTGGGTTTAGTTAGGTTGTAAATAGCAAACAAGAAATAATTTTCCGGTTGTGTCTCTCTTATTGCATGTGCAACTGTAGTTCTATTTCATATGTTGTACCATCTACATTCACTTACAAGTCCAGCTGCAGACTGTACAAACCAGGATGTACAACTCAACATAATCTTGATTGGAACTATGCCGGCCACTTTGAAAGCGTTGTATCTATAATAAAAACATAAATATACATGCATAAAGTCAGGCAATGGGCTGCACAAAATGTGTTGGTGGACCACATATTGCCTGTGGACTGTATATTGTGCACCACAAGCATAGACCCAAATCAGCCATCATGTAATGTGCCAGAAAATCTGGGTCTGTGCATATTTTTTTTTGTAATCTGTAAAATGAACAACATAGACCCTGATCTGCTGGTGCACGATGTGACAGCAGATCATGATCTATGTTGCTTACTGTTGGATTCAACTCCTGTGCAGTATTTTTGTCACAATACATGATCACTGCCACCATGCTGATAATGAAGATAAATAGTTTAAATTTTATCTTCGTTCAGTAAAGGTTATTGATCAAGCATGTTTTTGTCTCACCTGTACAGGCATGATGAAACACACTATCATATATAATCGCTTATAAGATGAGCCCAACTGCAAAACTGCACAGACCCAGATCTGCCATCGCATAATGCAATGTCAGATCTGGGTCTGTGCAGTTTGGTAGAAGTAATCAGTAGAACAAACAAAATAATCAGTAGAACAAAATACAAAGATACTGTTCCACCAGCACATTACGCGGTGGCAGATCAGGATTTATGCTGTTTGCTGTTGGACTTGACTTATAAGCAAGTATATACAATAGTTACTTTTCAGTTGGTGGCAGGGATGAGAGTGGTTGCATTGTTGTCATCAGCAATGTTAAACTTTTACATTAGAGTCAAACATTGTGGTTATACTAACAAGCGTATGGATGCAAGTGGGACATTGTGGTCTGTGGAACATGATTCAAACAATATTTAAGTTGTTTGTTCATATTGTTTTCTTAACAAAAAATGTGACCCTTAAAAACTGAAATTGCTCTTTCCAAAAATGCCATATAGGAATTTCCTCTCTGTGAAACTCGTAGAGACATTGCTGATTTGCTGGTCTAAATGGTTGAAAAGTTAAAACTGTGGTTGAGCTTGAGATTTTGTGTCAGCCAGTTGCAATGAAATTTACATTTGTAATGACACATTTGATAGGCTGAAAATGGAAACTTGATCTCGAACTCAAGTTCAGAGTTATATGATCCCCAGGTCAGATAATGAACATTTTAAACAGTACATATAACTGGAATTTTGGACGAATTTTTTTCTTTCTTTTTTTCTTAAGACATTAGTTTTTATTTTTTGAAATATCATTTTGCTTTGTTTGACTTAATATGTTTTGGGTGCTGACTTCAGTTTTAAGTCAGTCTGGCATTGGATGGATTAAGTGAACAAGATTGACTTTTGTTTGGCAGTACAGCTTGAGCTGAGATCATGTTTGCCAATTATTTCCGTATCACACAATAGCTGTGGATTTTTCTGAATGAAGCCTTTCCAGTATGTATTTGTAATTGTCCCTAGCATGGTATAGAGTTAGATCTGCCAATATACCCATGTTTTGGATAGCGGTGGTTTTTAAAGGCCACGGTCATAGTGGCAATGTGACCAATATTGTTCTTGCTATTGATTCCCAGTGAGAAAAGCTGTTTAACACTAATCAAATAAGGTTCCCCATTGTGGAAAAGGCGTCTGCCAAAACCCAACATTGCATTACCTGGTAATAATGGGAGCTGCCTCAAGGGCAGAACTATTGTTGCCACACAAAAGTGGATGGAGGGCTCGTACTTTGAGCTTTTCAGTGTACTAACATTGCCTCACAAAGTGGTTTGTTTACAATTCACCTTGAGGGATTTTAGAATGCTTGTGTGATTTTCAGTCAATTGTCATTGGAAGGTAAGATTTGATCAAGATTTCTGCATGCGTTATCAAGTGACAAGGAAATAGACTGGATCGATGTAATTTTGATGTGTATTTTGTTGAGATATAAGTGTTTGTGGGCCTATCACTTCAGACCCATTTGAAATACCTGAATTGAAAATAGATATTGTGACTTGGTAACGACACTAACACTACTTTTCAGTCAATAATATGTAATTATTGACCTTTGTTGAGGTGAATGGGACATTTTGTAAAGCAGTAAACTTCATAAAACTTCCTATTAACCTCGACAGTGGCCTGTAACTGTTATATTGCATGATTTGAAATTCAGTTTATTTCATTATTGAGAGTCATTTCAGCTGCATAATGCCCTGAAAATACATTATGATCTCAATATGGTGCAGTATCATGAATTATCGCAAATTATGTCATGTCAGCCAATGAAAGAAACATACCATTCATGTAATAATAAGAATAATAATAATATGATAATAATAGGGTACATCCCTCTTATTTTCAAAATACAATTGATTCATGGGTAAATCTGTGTGTTAAGTTTTAATAGGCCCAATCTCAGCAAATAGGAATTCATAATTCACTTAATGAAATAATTAATAACTGACAACTGACCTCTTCTCAGTTACTTCATTGAGTGTTTTTAAGGAGGCTGTTCTGAACCCAGCTGCATTACAGCATGTGCTAGAAGCTGTGGCCATGTCACTTTCTATCATAATGGCTTTATTGGCAGAAATTCTGCACATCCTCAGGTATGTTGTGCTCTGGCTTCTCAAAGGTCTTACTTAACCACAGTAAAAATCTTCTAAGGGCTGCTTTTTTGGAAGGTTAAACCCTGTTGGAGGACTTGTCTACACCCCGACTTTACAAGATTTGAAGGATCATCAATATAGATTCTTCACAACTGCTTCTGGTGAATCCCCATTGACCTAGAAACATACTAATGGGAACTGACCCCAGTGACCATGTGCAAAATTCTTCAAACAGATGCAATCCCAGTCCAATGAACACTTTCAAACGAGACCTCCTCCTTGTCAGTCAGGTCCTTGGCATGGAAGTTGCCGAAGAGCCTCCAGGACAAAGTTCTACAACTTGTCTTCCATTCCCAAGGAAGAGTAGGGAGAATCCTAGCGACTCATACCCACTCCTGCCATGAATTCTTCTCAGAAAGGTTACCATAGGAGCTCATCTAGGCCTCTTTGCAGAAGCTCTGTCAAGCATCATGGATGATGGGTTGGTCCTTTCTGTTGTGAGCGAGGGTTACCAACTTCAGTTTCTGAAAACCCCTCTGTCAAGGACCCCCATGTTCTTTCACCAGTCCAATGGTGAAATTAAGGGAAGAGATGCACACCCACGTGCAGAAAGGGGCAGTCAGGAAGGTCTTTAATGATCAGTCTCCTTCGTTCTGCTTCCAGATCTTTCTGGTCAAAAAGAAGAGCATAAAATTTTTAATAAGGATTTATTTCTCCCTGTTAAAACCAGTTTCTTTTGGAGGTACATTTTAAGATGGAGACCACTAATGTGCCCATCAGATTGGGCAGTCTCCATCGACCTTCAGGATACCTATTTACATATCCTGATCTTTCCTCCACATCAAAAATACTTTTGGTTTTGCTTGGACTAGGAAGTTTTTCCATTCTGGGCTCTGCCATTCAGAATCACTTTATACCCATAGTCCTTATCCAAGTTTTGGGAGTAGTAGCTTCTTACCTCTGATTGCTTGGAACCCCAGTTTTCCATTATTTCAACGACTGGTTGATCCACTTTGTTCAGGTTCAGTCCCTCCATTAGAGTTGGTTCCATTGTTGGTCCACAGAAAGTCACTAGAGTCACGGCTTATCAGTCACTTAGCAATAAAGGACACTCTTTAATGAAATTAAAAGCCTGTGAGGTTTGAGGTGTTGCTGCCTCATGGGCCTATGTTCCTTGGAGGACGTAATGAAGATAGCATTTTGGTCACGGGTGGGATCTGGCCAGTGGGAGATATTTTGCCTACCCCTGGCATAGACACAGATCTGGTGTTACATTGTGTGATGGCAGATCTTGGTCAATGAAGTTTGCTGTTTGACCTGACTTACACGCAAGTATATACAGTAAGTTTGAGGCCATACTTTTTGTATTGACATTTAATATTTGTTGTTACAGCTTAAAAGCTGTATTTTGTGTACTGTCAATGAACAGTGCTTTTCTGGTGAGAATAGTATGTTCTGTCTGTTTTATTCAGATATATCAACTGCAGACTGATTTTTTCATGAATAAATTTTCATGCCATACCACAATGGTGGTAGGGGCACATGATAGAGGTAGGGGCATATGACAATGGTAGGGGCATGTGACAGTGGTAGGTGCACAACATTGACAATGGTGGATGCATGTGAGATTGGTAGGGACATGTGACATAGGTAGGGCATGTAGTGTTATCCTAATGTACATCTTTTACACATGTCACACATTGGTCAAGTGGGTTTAGGTCATTTTAGCATACTTACTATGGTGAGTAATCTTTTCCATGAATACACTTCTAGTTTCTTCATGGTTTTATGAAAAATATCTTGTATGTCATTTGTTCATGACACTGCAACCAACTTTTTGATAGGTATTTAAGCTTGCTTTAAAAAAATGGGAAAATACTGATCACAAAATATTAGACATTTTGGTGACTTTCATTATTACTTTCTTTTTATTTTATTTTATTTTATTTTATTTTATTTTAGTTTTCTTTCTTTTTTGTTTGACCAAGTTCTCTTGTTACTGTTTACATGCCATCTTGCTCATTCCAGTCCTTGTATTCATACAACTTCTGAGATATGCATTTTATTTCTTTAGGTTCTCGCCTATACTTAGTTTATTTAGAATATTTTAACAGTATATTTTGTAGATGAATAAATCATAACTTTCAAGTATTTTTTCTGTTTAATTAGCTTCACATCTGAGTGTCAAAATTTGAGTTTCAGTGTGAACTCAAGTTGAGTGCTTTCGTGACAACACTGTCAGGTCAGATATATTGCTTTTCTCGATTTCTGAATATTTGTATGCCCTTATTTCCTTATTTATAACTTTCTACTGTTAAATTTTTCTTTTTCCTTGTCACTATTGACTATGCTCTCAGTCCAAGTTCTTGTCCCATGTTTCTCTGGTTGTCTGTATGTCGGAGATATTCTTTTTGCCTACCTGTCCCAACTTCTTTCCCTACCAGAGCTAGTAATGGGTCAGTGAACTTTTTCCGAAAGAAAATTCATCCTTTCTGGTTTATATGTGCATGCTTCTTTTGTTATGCAGCGTCTGTCATTCCTTTACTGACCGGCATGTCATTAAATATTCTTACTGCTAAGTGAAGGCCAGTATATGTTAATTTAACCCTTTTGGAAGCCCCATATTTCTCCTTCTTTGGAGTAATCTATGTTGAGTGATGATGAGATTAGTTCTCACTCTGGAGGCAACTAGATCGAGTGGTTTTATATAGTATTTCTTGTTTAACTCCCAGTGTTATCAGTCCAGGCATCAGCTACTTCTGTAGATAGATACTGGACATAACAGAAGCCATGTATCAGATAATCAAACTGGCAAGGGCTGGAGAAGGGGGCTACTGTGGGAAAATTATTTTACCTTGTTTAGTTCATGCTACATTGATTTCTTCAAAAATGCTATTACTGTACTTAAGATACTAGACAGATGGACACTGTCTGTATTAGGTAATTACACAATCAGTACTGGACAAAATGGCAGGGTTTATATTGGTAAACCCCACCACAGGGAAATTACTGTGACATTTGTTTTGAATTTTGTAAGGAATGGTCTGAACTAATTACAATTTGTTCCAAGAAAAGATCAGTTAAGAGGTACCAAAGCTGAATGATCTGTCAAGGAACTGAACCCAGTTTGAGTAGAACTGTTAGGCACTTGCCTAATAAAAGCACTAGAGAAGTAGATTGGACATAGCCAGTTGAATCTTTGTTTCTCTGCTTTGTTGGAACACAGGCTAAATTTTTGGACTGATATTCAGATCTGATTAATTTAAATTTTTTCCTTAATAAGAAAGTTATTGTGCTGCAAGTGATTGTCGGAAATTTATCGCTTTAAAAAAAAAAAATTAGAATATCACACTATCACAATCTTAAAATGATTCTGAAAATTCCATAAATAAGTAGAAATTAGATATAAAAAAAAGTCTGCATTTAAATTCTGTAGCCAAAAAACAAAATGTCCATGCTTAGAAACTTTAAATAAGGATTATGGTTTTTTGGGGTCAGTCTTGAGGATTTTATTTTAAAATAGGATATACTAATACACTGAAAATATAAAAATTAATTATGACATCTCAGGTACCATTTTGGCTGCCTAGTCGCATTCATATTAAGGTACTGACAGGGCGGATAAATCAAAAGCTACCCTGTAGACACCTGTTTCAGGTTGGAAAATTCCATATACTGACTTCAAATATATACTGGCATGTTCTGTATAATTCACAGAATATATGGAATGAGAATTCCACAGGTAAAATATATGGAATGAGAATTCCACAGGCAAACTATGTGGAATGAGAACTCCACAAACAAACATCATAACCTCAAACCTATAAAATTACAGGTAAGGTGTTGTATTGTATATTGGGTTGCTTGCATATGGACATTCCAACACACACACACACACACACACATCTGACTTGTGCATGCCTCATGAACATTGAACCTTCTCCAGAGTACATACCTGGCTAGTGTCCATTGAAATACAGTCTTGTCACTATGAACTTTTTGTTCAGTGAAACAGAAGTATGATGTGAACTCAGTGAAGAAGCATTATGATGAGGTTCTCCCATAGAAAATCTTGGACATTTTCAGGGAATGTACTTTCCATAACAAAATTTGATGTATATTTTAAGGATTTTGCATTTTTTACCTTTAAGTTTTACGTTATTACCTTTGGCAGAATTTTAGCATCTTAACCTTTTATCTTTTTTCTTGTCCATGTTATGCTTATATGGAAGGGTATATTTCTATAAAGTTCTGTAACACCCCCAACTCCTGCTGAAAATGACTTTGACAACTGATGCATCTAAATTTTAAAGAAAAGCCAAACTGGTGCATGGATTAGAAAAAGAAAGAATACCACTGAGGAAAATGAGGATAATACATACAGTGAAGTTAAAAACTTTATAAACTCAAGTCTACATTGCAAATTAATGTGTAATGAGAAGAAAAATAATCTTGAGCTGTCATCTGTAATTTTTTTTCACTCAAATATATTGAGAGTTAAAAAAACATTGAAGAATTCACACAGTTGAGCTAGTACTAAAATAATTTACTTACCCAGAATAAACTTACATAACCAGTCAGCATACAGGGGCCCCCAAGTGGCCGAGTGGTCTAAAGCGCCTACCGTTACGGATCATTGCCATCACACCTCAGTCTGTGTGGGTTTGAATCTTGGGTTCGGCCAATGTGTGTATGTGAGAAAGCTTACCAATAGCTTCTCGTGGGTCGGTGGTTCTTTCCTGGGTTTTCCCAGGTTCTTCCTCCGCCATTTATACTGGCTGCCATGTGTAGTCTATCTTGTGCTGAAAAATGGCGTTAAACCCTACAACAACAACAACAACCAGTCAGCATACAAATATAAAAGTTGACAATGTTACCAACCTAAATTTGAACATTTGGAACTTGTTCTAGCACCAGTTCTAAAATCAGTCTGCCCTCCCTCTGGAAAATGTTTATTAGTATTAATGAGTGAGAGTGAAGTACTTGTACGACCTGGATCAAAACAATGGAAAACAAACATTAGGTGGAAAGAATGGACTGTAGTGACCAGAGCTACCAATATTTGGACTGGACATCCTTCTCATGAAAGAGAAAGACTGGGCAGCAATAAATGAGCTCTTGACTGGGCAGGTGATTGGAAAATTTATTATCCAATAAAATTTTCACTTTCTGCATTAGGTGTGTGAATTTTCAGCTCTTGAATATTTACTGTATATACTCACCTGTAAGTCAAATCCAACTACAAACAACATAGATCCTTATGTGCCATAGCATAATGAGCTTGCAGATAAGGGTCTTTGTTGTTCTACTGATTACTTCTAACAAATTGTGCAGACCCAGAACTGCTGGCACATTATACGTTGGCAGATCTGGGTCTTTGCAGTTTGCAGTTGGGCTTGTCTTATAGGCAAGTATATACATTAATAAATATCAAGATGAGATTTCTTGCAATGCAGATCTACAATAAATAAACATGATAAATATTTCCTCATTTATCATCTCAGAAAGGGTTGGTTAGGCTGTTTTTTTTTTTTGTTTTTTTTTTATGGCACTGTGCACAGTAACACTTACATGGTTATATGTACTGATGCAAGATAAGCACTGTGCCCAAGGATACGTCACAGTAGGCAATCCAGGCAGATTCAACTATAGGGAATCAAACCTGCACTCTTTTATTCACGATTCTGATGCCTTAACAACTGGAAGAAAGGATTTGTACTCGTGTAGTACAAAAAAGCCCCCAAAACCAATGAACCCATAAAATCTTGTAAATAATTATTACAGAAATTATAAATAGAAACATTGATCAAAGATGAACATCATAAACATGGCCTGAAAATTTTATGATGGATATTATGATACCAGTAGTTAGTCCCTGGCTGTGTATGCCTGATATGTGTTGGTTCACTTTCTTCAGTCAACTGATCATTACCATTAATCCAATCTGAAATTTTAAATTTCATGACGTTGTTGCAGTTAAATGTCTTTTATGGTCAGTCATTATTTAAAAAAGTCTTGACAATGCTGTATCGCAGCTGAATCTTCATCTTTGAATATGAAAGATTTGGCCACCTGGTTAGGTTTGGTTAGTTGCTTTATGGCGCAGCAACACAATGATTTAGAGCCGAAGCAATTGCAGTAAAGTGCTTTGCCCAAGGACACACCACAATAGCTGACATGGGCTTCTCTGATAGTACAATTTGAACCTACACCTGGTCAGTTGTGAGTCTGGCACACTAACACTGAGCCACCAACCCTCCTGGCAACTATGCAGGTTATGCTGGACATCATTTATTAACTTCTTCAGATGTACTGCCTGGCCGAGTCATACCAGTGACTTATAAAAATGGTACTAACAGCTGCCTTGCTAGTGCACTCAGAATTAAGAGGTTAGTGTTAGAACTGGTCAGCCTGGTATCAGGATAATGTGACTGGGTGGGACATGATGCTACATGTCTGTGGCATGATGCCCTAGTGCTAGACATCACTATAAACTGTCACATTGTAGACATGGTAGCGATATGACAGCAAAATTGTTAAAGCTACTTTAAAAATCCAAAACACACACACACACACACACACAGATCTACCATATATATGTTTATGTCAAGTCAAACTGCAAAAAACAAAGATCCTGATCTTCTCTAGTATGAGGCCAATAAAATATTTGTGTGTTTCCTGTTGCACTGGTTTTAAAATTAGATTAGATAAGTGTTTTTTATACACAATATTATGATTAGTACATACTCTACTGAGTGCTTCAAGTACTGGGTGAAACTGGCTCAGTTGGATGTACAAATCAATTTTGGAAATTTGTTCTATTTATTTTATTTTTTATTTACCCTGGGGGAAAAAAGTACTTGGGTTGGCACACACAAAAAACGAATGATCAGGCTGACCAGAAACACATGTTTTGCCTCAGGCACCTGGCAGATCAGGGTCTGTCATGTTTGTTCTAGTGATTACTCCTAACAAACTGGCACATTATGTGATGGCAAATCTGGGTCTGTGCAGTTTGCAGTTGGACTTGTCATATAATTTGTTATAGCAGTCATTTTGGATGGCAGGTCATGCAAAAATTATTGCATAGTCATCTTGTATACCCCCTTGTATGTTAAATCTTGCTATCTTTACAAAAGCATACAATAAACATAATTTGTTATCCAAATTTTCAACAGGGACAAGTAGTGTACCAAGTTAATAAGGTGTGACTTGTGTGATAAATTATGGAACCTTTTATGAATGTCCCCCTTTTATTAGATTTAGTTTTGTTTTTATCAGATAATGCTGTTTTGATGATGTAAAGAATACCTTAATATCAAGTTGACAGGTATAGACTTGTCAGTTGATTTGTAGTATCCTCGGATACTTTGTGTATTCTGTAGTACCCTATACACTCCAAAACTTTGGCAAACACAAGCGCATGATAAAGGATATAATGCAAGCTAATGTATAACATGCATATTAATGTATAGCATACAAGTTAATGTATTACATGCAAGTTAATGTACAATATGCAAGTTAATGTATTACTTGCAGATTAATGTATAACATGCAAGTTAATGCATTATATGCAAGTTAATGTATAAGATTGTAAAATCACACATTGCTGAAATAAACCTTCACATTCCTGATTATGGCATTGGGACTGGGTACAGTTTGTTTACAGAATTGAAATTCTGTTTTGTATTTTTGTCTAATGTGTTGAAAAACAATGGAGAATTTTCACAGACTTAGAAAATCAACCAAATTCATTTACTTGACTCTAGAGTAAAAATGCTAATCGGAAAAGGAAAAAATTAACCCACAATTAAAAATAGAACTTTCTTTACTTTGGAGTTGTATTTACTGGTTGGATGATGTTAGTCAGGATAGGGAATTCAATTTTAGGTAAAAAAAATGATTGAAATTGAATCCAAGTCCCTTTTGCTGACACCCTGCCCCAATGATTTGCAGTTTTGGCCCATACTTATTAGCTCACCTGGAAGGCCAAGTGTCATTCATCTTGTGTGTTTTGTTTTGTCAGTCACACATTTACAATGTTAATTACAACATATTTTCAAAAACCACAAACCAATTTGCATATAATTTACATTCTGGCATCAAATCCTTTAATATTGGATGCCAAACCATCATCCAATATGGCCTCTTTTTCCTAAATATCATAAAACATTTAAATGATGACTTCTCAAAAGCCACTAAACATAATTGGACTAAATTTAATAAAAATCATCCTGACATAAAGGGGTTTTACATTTTTATCAGTATTGCCCATCCACCATCAAATATAAGCACCATAAGTAAAACTAGATCTGAATTTTTTGTTAATAAGACCATCAGCTGAGGTTAACTTTGGGTTGTGTATTTGAATAGTTGAATTGAACTATAAATGTTTTCAACTAATGTTATTCTTGTAGGCTTTGAGCAGAATTATCATCAAAAGTAAAGATGGCCACCTAATATTGGAACTGCACTCGCAATTAAAAAGCAATTATGTTGCGAATTTAAATGCATGTGCTGTTTTTCACACAAATCGTGATATAAATTTTTTTTTATAAAGTTTTGTTGTCATTTCCTAGTTGCCAGATCATAATTCTTGTGCTTGGTGACCAGCTGACATTTTTCATGTACAAGCACAAAGTTTTAGTTACAGATGTGTCCATTTTTCTAAATTCGAGCAATGCATTTTGAATTTTTCGAATGCTTTCAGATGGATGCATGCCTACAAGTAGTATTCATCTTTCATCTAACCCATCTCGGTGAAAGCTCAAATCAGTAGTCATATTAGAATCTGTCATGGCAAACCTTTCATTCCATCTTTTTTTTTTTTTCTTTTTTTTTCTAATATCCAAATCTTAGTAATATTGAGAACTTGTTTGCATATATGACATTTGAGAGTTTGGTTTTGGGGCGGATAAAAAAATGTTATTGAGAAGTTAATGACTTTGGGACCCTAAGGGATCAGCTATTAAATTTTCACTGTTGGGATTTCAGGGGGGCCTAGAATTTGTTTGAAAATATTTCTGGCCCCCAAATAGCTTGAAAAAAAATTCTTTCTTAGCTTTGTAGGAAAAGAATTAATTATATCCATTATACTAGTTGAAAAGTTAAAGTAATTTTCTCACTGGCCTCCCTCCCTCCCAAATAAATGGTCGGTTCCGAATACTCAGTAAGAAACATTACATTTGTTGGATTTTAATCACATTTTTCAGCTGTCCACAACCAATATCTGTCTATCCCATCTAGTTCAGAAGTATCGATGCAGTTATATATTGAAGGTTTTCATGGACGGAAAAAAAATTTTCATGATACTTTTATATTAGACCTTTTCTTGCAAAATTTGAATGAGTTATGGCCCTTGTTTGGTTTAGAACATATCCCTACATATTGAACCAGCTTTAGTATCACCATATTGGCAGAGACAACCATGTAGTTAGACTATATATTTCTTGTTTATAAGTTGCCTTTCGGGCTTTGAACAGACCTGCATCAAGGTGTAAATTTGTAAGAGTACGAGACTGTAGATTGCATTTGAAAGCAGTTTAGTTCACCTTCAGTTGGCAACTTTTAAATTCTTTCCTTTTTTATATTTTATTACCCAACTGTTTATTTATTTTTTTTTTATTTTTTTTTTTGGAGGGTGCTCTCCTTGGTTGATCTTTGCAGACCATTTAAGGAGGCCCTCCTGCCCTATTTGTACTGATTGTGCTATATTATTTGTTGGTTTATTTTATTGTTCTCTATTCTGTTAGGGTTTGTATAATTATATAATTTTCCTTTTTTTTTTTGTATTATTTATATATATATATATATATATATATATATATTTTTTTTTTTTTTTTTCATCATCCAAAATCGTCTAGACATTCGGTTGCTTCCAATTGACAGAAATATTCTTCCATCATTTTGACTTCTTTTTCTTTCTCTTCTTCTTTCTTTCTCCTCCGTTTCTCTCTCCTTTTGGCCCTTTCTGTTTCTCTTTCTTGCTCTGTTTCCATTACTACTGTAGGACTTTGGTTCCCTGACGTTGTTGTTTTTGTAGTTTTAGATTCCTGTGCTTGGGTTTGTTGATTGTATTTCTGACTTTGTTGTTGTTGTTTCTGTTGTTGACCGGTTGTTGCTGTTGTTCTTTTGTTGCTGTTGTCTGCTGTTAGTTTCTCGTTTCTTGTACTTGTTGAATAAGTTTGCCCTGTGCTTGGGTTTGTTTGTTGTAATTCTGACTTTGTTGTTGTTGTTTCTGTTGTTGACTGGTTGTTGCTGTTGTTTTTCTTTTGTTTCTGTTGTCTGCTCTTAGTATCTCTGTTTCTTCTATCTGTTTTAAATTTTCTTGTATTCTTGTTTGTCTCTGGTTGCTTTCTTCTTTACTTTGTTGCTCTCTTTCCTTTCTTTTTTCATGTTGTTGATTTTGCCCAAGTGTTTGTTGAGTCTCTGCTGTTAGCCACTGTGTTGTTCTTTGGACTTGTTGATTTTGTTTCCCTTGTTGTTTATTTTCTTGCTCTCTTATTTGTGTCTGGTGATCTTCTCCTGTTCTTTTTTCTTGTTGCTGTAGTTGGCTCTGTTGTTGTTGTTGCCTTATTTCTTGTTGTTTTGGTTGCTGTTGCTTCCCTCGTCTCAGTTTAGGGATTGGCTTTTCCACATTAGTATTTATGTTGGTTTTGTTGCTGGGTTCAGGTTGGGTCTGTGCATTTTGTGGACATTTATGAGGAGTGTGTCCTGTTTTTCCACATCGGTTACAATTCCTCTTTTATATGCAACCTTTGTACAAAGATTTTGTGATAAAGCATTGTAGAAAGAAGGCTCTTTTCACTTCCATCAATTTGGTTTTCTCTATTTCTAATATCCATATTCCATTAAAAATCTTTGTCAGAGGTATTGTATCTAGTCTTGATGATATCACCTTTATTTTCAGCTTTTCCTCAAATTTCTCAACGGTAGCTTGTAGTGGTATTTCCAGTGGGATGTCTTAAAGGTGTAGTTCAGCCGACTGTTTCTTTATTTCTTCAATATAGGTTCTGGTTTTTTTACTGTTACAGTCTCCCCTGATATCATCATTTCTCCAAATGGTAGTATAGGTTGATTCCCTTTGGGTCTTAGTATGAAACCTTTGTAGCCGTTTTGGTTGATGGAGTAAATCTTTGGTATGTATTCCAGGTCTTTGATTTTTATTGCAATCATCACCGAACATAGGCTTGGTATTCTTTCCCTCGGTATATTTGATGTGTCTATCTCTTGTGTTCCTTCTTGGTATTCATATTGTAGGAAAGATCCTTCCTCTGTCTCTATTCATTTGGTTTTGAAGTATTTCTCTATTTCTCTCATTGCTTTTCCAACCCTTTGCATCGCCATTTATTCTTGTGAGGTCTGAGCTTCTTGTGAGTTGTTTTCACTGTTACTGTCCGTTTCATAGATTCTCCTTCTTATTTGTATATTTTGTTTCAACTTGTAGATTTTAGTCCGTGATTCTTAGTTTCATCCGTTGTGATAGTGTTCCGTGTTCATTGTTCATTAAATCTGCTTGGTCCTGGCCATTTTGAGATTTATTTAGCAATGACTTAACTTGTCCAACAGGAGTTTAAGAATCTATTTATGTGCTTTTGTCCATGTGTGGAGTGTTTATCAAACATAACTGTGATTAAATTCGTCCTAAATGCCTCATTGAGGGTACACTAATCAGGTAAATGCCTTACTTGTGTATACAGCTGAGGAGTAAGTAATAAAATAACTTGTATAGGTGATTGGCATCACTAAGTGGCCTTTGGGGTTAGACTAATGTGCATTGATGGCTGAAATATAATTAATGGGATAAGACACCGCCAAGGCATAGTGCTGGGGGCTTATTTCTAAACCTGGTATTTGTGAGAGTGAAGTGACACAGAAAGATCACAAAGCCACAGAGTTATTTTAAAGTGGCAGCCAAACTTCACTGCTATAACAAGAGGCAAAGGCATGGGTTTCCTCACATTAAAACCTATCCTTGTGCACATATTGTGAGAAGATAAAGACATAGGGTGTTAAAGGTTGGTGATACTTGATTCTCTGTTTTTGTTCAGGATCATTAAACAGTTAGACAGGGAACTGATTTCATATTCGTTGGGTTTGTATTAGTGCTGTGCAGTATGGACCTTGTACTGGGAAAGCTACAGTTAAACAAGTACAAATTATTAACAGTGTTACAATGATTCAGTACATTTAGGGTAGTACTAGGTTTACTGGCTTTCACAAACCTCAGTTTGAGAAGCCAGAAGTAACTGTTAGCTTGAAAGGGACATGCTGTAACTTGCCATTTTGTGAGGACTCCATGGTTAATTTATTATATGTTGAAATTTTTCTTTTTATATCAAATATTGCAAAATTTGATTTTGAGGTGTGTAAATAGGGCTATAAAGTATTACCAAGAGAAATTCAAGTTTAGAAACCAAGAATTTATTCTATATATAGTTGTACACAACAGGCTCACTGGATTTTGGAATGGATTTAATTTTAATTTGAAACTGACAGTCTGAGGACAACACATCTTGAAAAAGACATTACAGTCTATCAGTATGAAATCCGTGCTTTTAAGGTGTTAACACCTGTTGTACAGGGAAAATTAGTAATTTGTTCCTGCTCTGTGAGAGATTAATTAATGAGGTTGAATTATTATGTGGAAATTGATCCACCCATGCAAGTGGTGAACACTTAACTGGGCATATCAGGAAGACAAAGAACAATGTTATCAAAACTGCAGGTGAGCACACAATATTTTGTACAGTGTTGTATTGACTTGACTGTTTGTCTTGATCACTTTTTATTGTTTCACATGGACACATTGTGACACCACCAAGATATTTAATTTATTCTCATGCAGACATGTTTTATCAAGTGATGTAGAACAAATTTTGTGGGGCAGTATTGAATTCTTGTTAACACTGGTCTTTTTTTATCACTATTTCTCTCTCTCTCTCTCTCTCTCTCTCTCTCTCTCTCTCTCTCTCTCTCTCTCTCTCTCTCTCTCTTTCTCTCACACACACACACACACACGAGTATGCATACAGCCTGGAGTAATAAGTTAATTATCAACCATTTAAATCCATGAAATGTAATTAAATCAGCTTCGTAAGTTTGTTTATTATACCATGCTACTAATGGGTCTATTGGTAATGTCTGTTTACTGTAAGTCTGTATCTTATAATAATGTGAATCCAAATTCATGTTATCTGATTAAATGTGAATCCAAATTCATGTTATCTGATTAAATGTGAATCCAAATTCATGTTATCTAACACATCTGTTTATCAGACAGTAGAGTTTGCTGGAAAAAGTGATTGGAAATAGTTTATGTACGATTAATGGGATTATCTGCTTATCTTCATAATTGATTTCCTTGAAAACTTGATGTAAACTGGACTGCGAGAGAGACAACTTTAGTCATTGAGGAAATTGGCTAAACCCATTCATTACATATGGATTATTCCTGGAAAGTTGGGCAATAAAGGGGCCTATTATTATGGCAGAAAATTAGATCAGTTGGAAATAACTTGTTTAGGAGTCTGAATAAAATTTTGTACGAGTTTTCGATTGGGGTTTTTGGATCTTTTTACTTTTGGGTTGGAGCCTCTTTTATGCCCCTGAGAACTACTCAAGAAACCCTGTTACAGCACAAAACATATATACACCAACAAATACTTAGAGCACAGCAGCCTTTGTCAGTTAAATTTGTTCCCCACACTGTTTTTTTTCTTCTGATTTGATCCAGTCTTGTACTAAAATCCAGTGCTTACTATTCACTTTGTTAAAAATAAGCTTGAGAAAATTAAGATATTTTCATGCTTTTATAATGGCTTATTCCAAAAACAAAAGCCTGCACTATTTCAGGACTTGGTCATCATTTATTTATAATTAGATGTTTTAGAGGAGCTGCATTAGCTTAGTGGTTGACTCCTGACTAAATTGATTTGGGTTCAGTTCCACTATTAGATCAACCTAGATTGACTACTGTGGTTTGTTGTTGGTTAAGGCACTTTAAATGCCTTGGCAGTGTATGTGGGATAAAAATAAACATAATCATTGCTTCAAATGAGGTAATATTCAATTCTGACTAGGTTACTTGGGTATTAAGTAAGCTGACCAACTTGAAACATACAACAGACATCAAATTTAAGTATGGCCAGCTAACTGAACCATTTCTAAGAAATTTCTTCAAACCTTTGGCAAAATAAGTTCCTAGGAAGTCCTTGATTGATTCCAAAACCTTGCACACACAGCCTCATTTTTTTCCCCTGCTTCACAAGGTCCATGTAAGGTTTAATTTGGATAATCCTGTCTTGTGACATCATCAAGTCAAAAGAAGGCTGGAAAACTAGATTGCCTGTTATATTGGAATGCCAGTGATGTAGGTAGATTACTGATCAATTTCAGCAGAATCCATTGAACTTAATATGTTTTAGTATGTGCTGTCGTATCTGTCACCTTACTCAACAACAGGGCTTGTAAAATAATCTCTTGTGCTTTTTAAGTCACTTGGTATATATGGTAAAATTATGGATTATACAAAAACAAAATATGCATGTGTGATTTTGTCAGGGCCATTTTATTTATGCAAGTGCATTCTCAAAGCTGTTGAGCCAGAGACAAAATGCAACATATTTTCTTTGTCACGCTGAATGTGTTGAAAGTAGTGTTTAAAACCAACCAATCAACCAATCGACTTAACTTAGCAGTACATTAGCACTGTATGGTCTTTCAACAGTTGGAATGCATTTTAATTCAAATATATATTTGAAGTCATTGAAATAATTTTATGCCTAGATACAAACATGAAAGGTAGCCAGTAATTTAAAGTAAACCATCGAACAGCTTTTATATGAGACCTTAGTTCTGTAATGCATGTAATTATGTTTTGAAAAGAAGTTTTAAAAAGGCCACAAGTGTCTTAGAGGTGTTTCACTGATAGCCATGTCATAAAGCTTACAATAGCTAATATAGCTTGAAGGCAAGTATGTAGCATGAAAGTGTTTTACAAAGTTTATGGTTTCACTTTTCAATGGCAAAAGTGCTGTTACTGCCAACAGTTTTGTTATTCTCTTTTAAAATGTCTTAAAGTCAGATACTGTGATCCCTCACTATAATGCTATTTATGGAAGTCAAATATTGTGGTCCCTCACTGTAATACTATTTATGAAAGTCATACTATGATTCCTCACTGTAATATCATTTATGGAAGTCGTACTGTGATCCCTCACTATAATACTATAGAGGCCACGCTGTGATCCCTCACTGTAATGCTCTAGTTATGGAAGTTATACTGTAATCTTTCACTGTAGTACTATTTATGGAAGCCATTATGTGATCCCTCACTATAATGCTATTTATGGAAGTCGTAATGTGATCCCTCACTTTAATACTATTTATGAACTCGTACTGTGAGCCATCACTGTAATGCTATTTATGGAAGTCATGCTGTGATATCTCAATGTAATGCTAGTTATAGAAGTCATATTGTGATTCCACATTAAAATGCTATTTATGGAAGTCATGCAGTGATCCCTCACTGTAATGCTATTTTTGGAAGTCATAATGTGATCCCTCACTGTAATACAGTTCATAGAAGTCGTACTGTGATCCCTCAGTATAATACTACTGATGGAAGTCATGCTGTGATCCTTCACTGTAATGCTATTTATCGAAGTCATAATGTGATCCCTCACTGTAATACAATTTATAGAAGTCATACTGTGATCCATCACACTATAATGCTTTTTATGGAAGTCAGATACTGTGGTCCCTCACTATAATACTATTTATGAAAGTCATACTATGATTCCTCACTGTAATACAATTTATAGAAGTCGTACTGTGATCCATCACTATAATACTACTGATGGAAGTCATGCTGTGATCCCTCACTGTAATGCTATTTATGGAGTCATAATGTGATCCCTCACTGTAATACAATTTATAGAAGTCATGCTGTGATCCATCACTATAATACTACTGATGGAAGTCATGCTGTGATCCCTCACTGTAATGCTAGTATGGAATTCATAATGTGATCCCTCACTGTAATACAATTTATAGAAGTCGTACTGTGATCCCTTAATATAATACTACTGATGGAAGTCATGCTGTGATCCCTCACTATAATACTACTGATGGAAGTCATGCTGTGATCCCTCACTATAATACTACTGATGGAAGTCATGCTGTGATCCCTGGAAGACAAGGGGTCTAAACTGCTTGGCATTTCCAGTTCTTGCCATCTCATCTCTGCCCACGTCTATGAGTCTCGGGCTTGGGCAGTTTGGGTATGTGAGAAAGTTTGCCAGTAGCTTCCCATGGGTTGGTGGTTCTTACCTTAGTTTTACTGTGTTTTTCTCCCACCATTTATACTGGCCATCATGTATATAGCCTGTCAGGTGCTGAAAAATGGTGTTAGACCCAAAACAACAACAGCAATTGAATATTTTAATTGGATCAGTGAGACTGTGTGCACCTTAAAAAAGGTACTACATTCTTGTTTAATGCAGTCATGGGCAATTTCCTCCAGGGTGTGGGTCAAATAAGTGCTTTTTAAAGCCACACCATATGTAAATTAATGGATAAAACCATCTGTATTTTGCCCACCTCTGCTGTAGTGCCTTAAAGTGAAGGATTGTTGTACGCTGTACTCTGCATTATTTGTTTTATTTAACAGAAACTTTGGGATGTTACAACAGGTATAAAGTTAGGACACTGATATGCTTGTTTGGTTTTATATGGCCAACATGAGAAAAAAAGCAATTTTGCTTGCTCGTCATGAGTGAGTTTGCGATGTTCTGTAGAACCCTTGAACTATACCATGAATACAGTATACTTGGATATAGGGGTTGCATGTGGCCTACTACGTGCCTTACTCCCTCACTTTAAGGTACCTTAATATAAAGCAGTCCCATTTATAAGGTGGCTTTGATCACGATCCCATTTCATTATTTAATATTAATTGGTAATATTGTGTACCTCATTATAAGGTGATCTCACCTATAAGGGAGTCAGTCCAATCATATTGCTCTGATGGATGCTGTTATAGAGAGAGAATACAGTAAAATGTCAATAATCCAGACAGATTATCTGACATATTTGATTTCATGGACTAAACAAGTAATAGGAAATTTATTCTTTTTAAAGTTATGTTTTCTGAACAGCAAATTATCTATATGAAAATTAGGTCTCCTCAAGAATTCAGAAAATTGATGTTTTCCTCAGAATGTGTTGGTATGTGTATTGTATATGCTCAGTTAGCCAAATATTTTCTTATGCTTTTCTGTATTTATTACATTTTTTTCATGCAGATAAATATCAGTACAGTATATAATTTAATTAGGCCATAGCAAGTTGCTTGGAAAATGTACCAGACAAACTACCATATGTACAGTAAAGCCCGTCTTGAAAGACCATTGTTATGTGAGACCACCTGTCTAGAGAAACCAGATTCTCAATGCACAAATGTAGTGATTGGGTGGCATTGTGACCTGTTATGAGAGACCACCTGTCTTGAAATACTATAATGTTTTGGCAAAAGAGGTGGTCTTTCAAGAAAGGTTCTACTGTACTTGCTCGCATACAAGTAAAGTCCAGCTGCAAACTTCACAGACCGATATCTGCCATCAAATAATTGACTGACAGATCTAGGCCTATAGTAAAATTACAACATAGACCCGATTTCTGCACATGAATTATGCAATCTCAGGTCTTGGTCTATGTTGGTTGCAGTTGGATGTGTCTAATAAGTGAGCACCCATGGTATGTAACTTAAAGGAGATTAGAGATTTATCAACACTATGACAAAAAAATGTGACAGTCTTGTAATAGTCTGGTTTCTCAGATTTACAGAGGTCTCCTCGGCATGTTTACCTTTGGATATGAAGCTTATGTGAACTACGTTGTCCTGTACTTAAAGACTTTAGAACTTAAACTGCCATTCATTTTCAGTCTCTTAAATCAATTTTTGTGCAGTCCCCAGGGGATTTAGTAATCTGCAAAAGTTTCTATTCTCCAGATAAAATTCACATACATGTAGGTGATGATGTGAAACATTTGTATGTAATATTTTACCTTTTTTGTGGGTACATAACTGAACATTGGAGTACCTGTTCATATACCTGAAAAACTGCATAATTTTTTTCACAAAAATATTTTGTTAGATAATGTACTATTTATAGCTTAATTATGTATATATGCCTCAGTTTACAAATGCTCAGATTGGTAAATTGCTATAACCAAACATTTACTAAACAGGTGCATATCGGTTCACCTAACTTGTAAAATTTCTTTCCAGTCTGATTTGAAATACTTTGTTAATTGACTCAGTGTATTCAACAAGTATTACAATGAGTAACTTTTTACCATCTTAAAGTCAACAACCTCAAAAGCACCAATTTGGGTTTGTATACCTATTTTACCACATTTCCATTATATTGTACTTTTTGTAGTTATAATACTTAATTCTGTCAAAAATATTTAAATTACTGAATGTTAAATTTGTTCTTAAAATGATCTTATGCGTACTTGCTCACCCCCACCCCCAGCCTTTTTTTTAGGTCCAGTTTGGGCACAACCAAATATACCCTATCAGCCTATGGAACAAAATAGGTCAAGGCATCTCATTGTTGAGTTTCATCCAGTGGTGTAGTAGGTATTAATATGATGAACAGAATAATGGACAGATAGATGGATGAATGTAGGTTATCACAAAGTGCTAGTTAACACTTTCTCAGTAAAGCTTGGGGTTAAACAGGATTGATACAGTTATGCTTAGTATTGTACAAAGAGACTAATGAATGGACAGACAGAAAAACAGAGAGGTAGAGGGCATTATAATATATACAAGATATGCATACACTCAAAATAATTATGGAAGTATGGTGATATGGCATGATTCTTACAGGTGCTAGTGATTGAGGCATTGCTTTACTGCAATAGGTGAAGATTACAATATAAATAAAAATCTGTTTGAGAGGTAGATTGAAGTATAATGACATCTATTCACTATACTGATAAAATATTGGAAAATGTAACAAGTGATATCATTGATCACATTTTAATCATATTTATAATAAAATGCAACTCTTATCATGATGAAAACTGTTATGGACATGCTCGACAGACTCCATATTTTAAACGTGCTTCCTGTCACTGAATGTATGAAAAATGAAATAAAATCATCCATACCACTAAATTTCCTCTTAGCAGCTTTCTCAGTATGTTACAGTTTGAGGTGTAAGCAAAAGGGTCCATTTATGCTGTATTCTAAAATGCATGAAAAATGTGCATGATATTTGCAACCATCCCCCTTTTTTCAATGGAGAGGGGAATCCCCCTCCCCTCCATTCAGCTGCTCTTTACAGTTTAAGTACTTCAGTATCACCAGCTTCATTTTCTCAAGACAGTGTCAAAGGCTTGTATGGAGTATTTTTATTGCAGATTATTTGGTTAGGTTTCTCTGTTCCTGAAAGAGAGATTAGAAACTGACTTTTGATCAACATTTGTTGAACTTTAAAACTGGCAGTATGTATTTTCAATTATGTGAGAATTATTTTTCTCAGCTGGTTGAAGCCTGATTGTCTGTGTTTCACTCTTGAAAAATCTGGTTTCTAGGGGCACTTTAGCATAATGTCATGTATGTCTGATTACTCCCAGCAGACTGCACAGACCCATATCTTCCAGCACATCATACAACGGCAGATCCGGGTCTGTGCATTTTGCAGTTGCAAAGCGAGTATATATGGTAACAGCAGAGACAGTTTTCAGTTCATAGTTCATTTGCTGTAAGAGCTCATTCATTTGTAATAATTCCTGCATAACAGTATGGTAAATATTTAGCTTATTGTGAAAAACTTTGCTGACAGCTCATTAGACAACATGGTTTGACTATATGATAGATCAGTGTCAGTTTTTGTAAGTACTGTATGTCAGTTACAGCCATAGGCATTATCAGTTCTCAGAAGCTTATGCTGACAGTACTTAGATAATGTAAATTTTACAAGTATTGGATGTCAATTGTATTGGATGTCAATTACAGCCTTTGGAATTGTTTATTGCTGTGATGGGGGGTGATAATCAGATAATGTCCTTTCACAGTAGGTAACTAGTGTCTACAAGATAGAAGTCCATTACAGTAACTGGCTGGCTGTGTTGGTTGGTATACTTGGAATTAGGTTCTCCAAGGAAATTTTGTGTGCACAGTTCATATGATTGTTTCAATATGTGAGTAAATAATAATGGAAATTATACTTAGTAATTTATAGGTATAGTTTTTCTTTTGGGAATTTCATAAAACTGTTTGCTGTTTGCTAATTATTATTCAGATATTATGTCTTTGTTGTTATATCAGTTTATTTGGAATGACATTTGAATTAAGTTAGCTTTTTATACAGTTAAGAAAAAGTTTTGTTTGTAAAAATTTTGTTTGTCATCTTATTTTGGTTTGTTGGAGATCGAAAATATGTGTCAGTGTATACCATTGAGGTGTAAGACTGAGTTAAAAATCTCCTTGGTGTCAAAAAGGGGGTTCAGAATGAGTAAAAAACCCAACAACTTTGGTATCAAAACTGGGTTCAAATTAGAAATTGTGGGGGTCGATGAATTGCAAATGAGGGTAAACACTGGTTTGTTTTTATTGACTCAGATTGCAGAGAAAAAGCGAGAAATGGTAAGAAGATTCCAGAAAAATTTCAATGAAGAGAACTGTGCAAAATTAGTGCTCTTGTGGCAAATCTGCAAACTTGTTGAGAAAAAAAATTGGGGGTAGGGGTGGGTAAATCTACAGTTTTCTTGACACTGACAGTTTTGAACAAGATGGGGAACAAACATTCCTGGTTAGGGTTCATTGAGGCTACAGTTTTCCAGGATTTGGCAGTTTCTATATCTGGTATACAGTTGTAGATTGTGAGATAAAGATGTCAATTTTCTATTTGGCTATAGCCAAATTGTTTTTTTTCTGAATTGTGGAAGATTTTATGTTCAGGTTTGAAGTGCATGAACATCATAGGAGATGCAGTGACTCAGTGGTTCACAGCCAGACTTGGCACTTGTATTGCTCTGCTATAAAAAAGAAAGACCACATTTAGTGCATTATTTGCAGGTGTAGTGGTCTCCTACCTCTTCCCACCTGGATTTTTATCTGTATCCATAATTTGACTTGATCTAAGAAAACAAACCAATTAGAAGTTAGTATTATCCAATTAAAAAAGGATTTAACAAAAAAATGATTCAGACAATGTATAAAAATATAAATCCCTTAATTTCCTTGACCAGCCTAATCCAGAAACAGTGGTTTGGGAGTTGTATGATGGAAATTATCCAAATACATTTTTTCTGTATTATTAGAAATAAATGAGGTTATCATGCAAATTTCAGACTGGATGAAGATGCAAGTAAAGTTAAAGGTTTTGCTAATGAAAACAGGGCTTTGACTGGTACGGTAAATTTGTGGATTATTGACTTCAGCCCAAAATATATCAACATAATGAAAACTTAAAGAAAAATGAGTTCTAGTTTTGATATGTGCCTTAAATGAATTTACTAAGCAAAGAAATGTATACTAGATTTTTGTTTGAATATACTTATCACTTTTAAAGATAGCCAAGTAATTTCCAACATTTTATGGAAAGTTTCAAGTAAGAGAGTTATGAAATTAACAGTTGTATTAATATAATTGTCATTGTTGTTTCAATAAAGTTTTTAATGATTTTAAGAGAGTCATAGAAAAGGATGTTAAACTTAATAGTAAGTAATGAAAATGAACTCAATGGACATATATGAAGAGTCAGTTTAAAAGGCTGTCATATGTGTGCAACTTTCAGTAAATAATGAAAATAAGCATGGTAGAGATACATGAAGAACCAGTTTATGATATTGTTATACATGTCCAACTTACAGCGAGATAACTTTTAGTGACTCATCAAAATAAGATATTTATAAGATGTTTAGTCAATTTAAATCTAAATAATCTTCAGATTTACTATTAGCAGTGTGTGTGTGTGTGTGTGTGTGTGTGTGATTTGGATTTTTCATGTAGCATTAACAATATTGGTTATATTGCTACGATGTCTGCAGTATGGCAGTTTATAGTGACGTCTAGCAGACATGCAACATGATTTCCCACCCAGTTGCATTATCCTGACACCAGGCTGACCAGTCCTTACACTAAACTCTTAATGCTGAGTGCCAAGCGAGGCAGCTGTTAGTACCATTTTTATAAGTCTTTGGTATGACTCAGCCACTGTTGGAACCCATGACCTCCTGCATCCAAGGCGAATGCTGTTAACACTTAGGCCACAGGAGAGGTCACTATTTACTACAAAAACTTTTACTTTCAACTGATTAACAAATTGTAAGATGACCATTCTGGACAAATGTTATGACTTGGATTGCTTTTACTGCTGATGAGCTCACTAATATGGTCAGAAAAAAGTCGTTGATTGTGAGCAAGAGAAATTGTCCCTTTCAAAAGTGCTAGAAATTTTCTCTGCATTTTACAGTATTTAGCACAGTGTGTCACATGCATTCCCATTCTGCATGTGTACTACAATAAATAAGCATGTTCTGCCTATATATTTCACAATCTGATCTTTTTTTTTTGATGATGATGCTAAAGACTCTGCAGCCATTGCTTAAATGTTAAGAAATTCTCAACTCTAGCTGTGTTGTTGAAGACCCCCCCCCAAGTCAAATCTAGCTACAAATTTTTTTGTGAATAAACCATCTGCTTGTGAACACCTACTGTATATACATACATGTACTCGCTTATAAGAGGAGTCCAACTGTAGACAGCACAGACCTAGATTTTCTTTCGCATAATGCACTAACAGATCTGGATCAGTGCAGTTTGTTAGTACTTGATTGCAGTTTGACTTGACTTATAAGCGAGTATAAATGACATGTGATACAGCATTATCAAATGTCAATAAAATATGGTAAAATTTTTAAAAATTTTAAAATTTTAAAATTTAGTGTTTCATTCAGGGATCATTAATATTCTACAGCATTATTTCCATCTGAGACTAAAAAAAAAAAAAACAAAACAAGCATTATACTGTCCTTGTTATCATTGAAATATATTGCTAGTCACTGTCAATCAATTCTTTTGTGCTGTACTTAACTCTCAATTTGTATTGTGATTAAACCCAATGTTGTACCCCATTCCCACCATTCCAGACAAAACAACCCCATAGGCAGCCCAGGTAATAAGCCATGCGTCAGGCCTTTTATCCAGTTCTTTGATGCACAAAAGTGGATGAATGTAAACATTGCAGTTATCTCCCTTTATCTATTACTATTTACCCATGTATAATTTATAGAGAATTTAACAGCAGCAGAACCTTTTCAGTCAGTCTAAGTTTTTTGAGGGGTGAGGTGTTTATACAGAAGACAGCTTTTTATTTCTATTTTCTCAGCTATACTTACGAATCTTCATAAATTTGGTTTAAGATACGGTTGAAACTAATACTTGAAATATTATGCTAGCTTTACTTTTCAAGGCCACAGTCAGCCGAGGGAAATGGCTGCCATTGTGAGAAAGGGCAATTAGAAGGTTAGGATTAAAGAGCAGACCTTGACAAATATTGGCAAGGAAAATTCACGACTTCTGTCTCTGGTTTGTGTACAGTGATTTTCTGGACCCTGACTGACCTACTGTGTTTAAAATTACACTCCACAGTTGAGTTGTTACCAGTGAAGTTTTAGAGTGACTATGTTTTCTGATAGTGATAGCTATGTCTACCCCTGATCTTCAGCATCAAGGTCAAAGCAGTCGGGGCAAAAGTATGTATCAGACATTTCTAACTTTAGCTTGTCATTTGTGTCTCATAGGAATGCACATTAAGAGAACAGATGATTATAAATGGAATGCATGCTTGAGCTGTAATTTGTCTGGGGGTAAATGTAGGTCAACCTATATGTTCAGTGGTCCTATCACATAGGACGCCACACGGTTGTATTTACATCTAATAATTACAGTATTGTATCAACGTAAGGGGATGTGTGACATCATATGGGTGATCTCGGAAATGCTTTTGCATTTTCATATATCAGGATGCAATGTACTGCTCAGGACCTGCGTCATAGTAGTGTCGTGACATCTTGATGTTTTGTAAAATAAAATGCCGAAAAGATTTTAAATGAAACGAAACTACGCGAAAATGGTTCTTTTTCTTCTTGGCATGTGGTAGTCTAAGTTTTCTCTGACCCTTGCAACCCCATATTTGATATTTGGACATTTATGTTGGGGTGTAGGGTCAGAGTCCATTTCCTATCGAAAAGTTGGAATTCGCTGACACCTTTTGGTGTCGGCATAGGGTAGCCGCTTACTAACTGGCCTAGCAAACTTTGACGACAACTAACCATTTCTAATGTTAATGTAGGAAAACAAATTGAACATACAAATGAAATTCACGTAATATTTATAGAAAAATGAAAGGACATAAACTTCAAAAAATATTTATTCTGGAAACAATGACCAGAAATCTGTAAATGTTGCAGCAGTTTGAAAAAAGATTCAACAAGCGGAGAGCACAGGTGAACTCGGACTAGGCATGTGGGTAAATGCATTTCATTAAAATGATCAGACAACACATTCCACTGGAAAAAAACACGAAAATATCAAAAGAAAAATATAGAAAGTTTGCAATACAAAGGCTAATGTAATCCACATGATTGTCTTACCCACCTCCTCTTTCACTTAACTTGCTCTCTCTCTCTCTCTCTCTCTCTCCCCACACACACAGACACACACGAGCATTAATTTCAATTTATTTCACATACATTGAAATTTTCTTCTCACACGTCTGTTTAATCATTTTGGTGCATGATCATACATAAAGTTGGTAGCAGAGCACAGGTTCATTTTTATTTTACTGCATAAGGGGGCACTCTACAGATAAGAACTGAAGCATGTCGACAGAGAGATGGCAAAGTACATGTACCTATTCTTTGCAATTTTCATCTCATGCCTTGCATTTTAGCATTCATGTAACACTTTCTCTAGCATTGAAAAATATACCTTGCCCACTAGTTACTGTGGTTAAAAGATATCTACTCTATGTGTATACCATACAACCAAGTATGGATATTACAGTACTATAAACCTGTTTGGGTCATTCATCAGGGCTTGAAATTGGCATTGGTCCACTTGCTTGAGGTTTGCAAATTCCTTTTTGGACTAGTAGTTTTTTTACTTTCAGTATTCCAGTGTATGAAATTCTTTTTGCAGAAAAATCAGCAAGACTAGTAAATTTCTCCATCTATTACTTCTGGCTACAAAGAAAATTTGATTAAATTCAGGGCATGTCTATGTGGGTACTACCCTGCCATTTGTTTCTGGGTATTCTGGGATGCCAAAATTCGCATAAATGTCTGCATACTTTTCATTTTCGGACGCAGGAAAATACTAACAGATGAGTCCTTAGTGTGCATGTTCTGTGTTGGCAAAATTCTCTTTAATTTGATCTGTTTCTACAAAGCAAATATCAGTCATTGAATGTGCAAGCCGTCCATCAAGGCCCCAGTGATTGTAACAGGATTAGGTAAAAGCTGCATAGGTTCAGTCTTGGCAGACAAGGAGATTAACACAATTGTTAATCAGTTTGTGCAAAATGATCATTTGTATTAAAAGGCAGATTTGACATCTCTTTAATAAACAGTACTCGTAACAGTTTCAATCCATTATATTATAAATCCTTATGTGATGTTTGGAACACCTGCATTTTATTGTATAATGTATTTATAAAAATAGTACCATGATTTTGGAGGAATACAAAACCCAGTGTTAAAATAAGCTATCTTTCAGTGTTGTATACAGATATACTTTCATTTTTGAGGGATTGATGTGAAGGATTTGGTTGTTCATCATCACTTGTGCTTGTGATAGAAGAGATTTTCCTTGTACAAGGAAAAGATAATATTTCTTATGTTTGGAAGATAGGATTGTAATGCCTTCCAAATTTAAGTGAAGACGTGAAATTGGTAATAAAATGTTTTAAAATGATTTATGCAAGGCAAAACAAAGGGCATTGTGACCAAGATGAGCCCTGCGCAGTGGAGCAACCTTAAATGGCCTAAAAGGTTTAATATATAATCTCTTGTCACCAAACAGGTAGTCTGTTTAGCATTTTTTTTTTGTTGGTTAGGGATGAGTCATAGGAACAGAAAAGTCTCATTATGTAATCTGCATGCTAGAATTATAACCAATATGGTGACACGAAAAGATGGCACCACCCTACCAGTGAAGGACCTTCTAAAGATGAAAAGACCATCAACTCTTAAGTGTGTGCGTCAATAATATGTCATATACTAGGGTGTATATCGTGTATCATTTTGATATTTGCAGAGTTAAATTGTTTCAACCTTACAAAATCTGCCCTGAAAATACTGCTATGTCCGATTATCTGTTGTAACAGAGATGCACTGTGGATATTGTCAGTTCTGGATCTGCATGTAGCTCCTATTGAACTTTTTGGCATTTTTCCTATTATTAACCAGTATTTACTTTCATAATTCCTGAAATATTTCTTTCACGTTTGAGAAAGTTTGTTTTATTGCTAAATTTACATGAACACATTTCTGAATCATCTTTTGTGTTTGTAAAGGAGGGTGTGTCATGTGGTGAGCACCCCTTTTTAATTGATTTGGTGATTATTATCTAGAGGATGACCTCTGTCAATGTTATTGCCCAGTGTGAGTAGATAGAATATTGACAGAGAACTAAGCAAGACTATTGAGAAGAAATAAACAAATACGAGCCCCCTTAAACAGTAAAATAAAATAAATTTAATTAATTAATACATAAGCTAAAATTGCAATTGCAATCCAACCGATTTACATTAATGGAATTTAATAGCAGTGTTCAATTTACGGATTCGTTCATCATAGTAATGAGTGGTGAAAAGAGTACAATGTCCACGCCCGATTTGCATCACCTGGCGTCGTTCTCTCTTGACTTTGTGTATTCCATGACTAGCTTGTATGCTTGGTTGTTCCTCTTGACCCTTCTATCAGAACTCTCTATTTGCGGACTTCCCTCTTGGACTGTCCTTGTCGGGTTTCTTGGGGAGGATATAGAAAGCTGTTCCCTTAAATGACAAGGTCACAACTAAAGCTGTATATGTTTCACCACCTATCCATATATATAAAATCTCTCACTTCCGTTATTCAGAAATGTAAATAGCTATCCACACTGCATAAATTCTGACATAATGTGACCTTAACAATCGATTAACGGTCCTTACAATATACTGTATTTGAGGTAAGGTACAGTCGTTATCTATAGTTATAAATGACCATTGCAATATACCAAGTCTGACCTTAATTAAACAGTTCATCGCCTCGCTCCACCAGCGATGACTAGAAATTAACATGTGCAGTGTTTACAAACAGCATTGCCATATATAACAGCATACGTTACTGTACGACTTCTTACATCTAGCTAGTCAGTTCCACTCAATAAAATAAATGCTCGATTACTATTGCATAAGATTCACTAAATTCTAGCTTACAGTAACTATTAACCTGCAAGATCATTTGAGCGTTACAAAATCGTATATAAGTATGCAGTTAATCATTAACTCAGGGTAAACTGTGTCATCCTTCAAAGGAAATTAATTCATATAACCATAAGAAATTCTACACATTGAATATTTGGATTACATCACAAATCCATCAGTTCTATCAATGAACTAATAACTGAAATAAATTGCATAACACTCTAACATATCAACAGATTTCTATGAAATTGAATAAACGATACATATTATGGATCAGATTCATATCAAACACATTTGCATAAAACCAAACAACAAAATAGAAAATTACATGGAAATTAAAATTGTGTACGTTAATGCTGTTTCTTTTCCACACAAACTGTGCATCCTAGCACTATAGCCTGTCTTTTCCTTTCAAGACAGCTATCTGGCCTCTTTACTTTTTTAACGAGGGAAACTCTATTCTCAGGTTTCCACCAGAGCCTCAAATTTGACTTCTCGCAAGCAAAATTGGACTAAAGAATTCTGAGCCAAGTCGCTACCTTAAATTCCCCATTATTTCTAACGTGTACACCTTAATTTTAACTGACCAATCGAAAGCAAATGTTCCTAAATTTTCCCCAGAATAATCATGTCTTTCATCAGATTTTGACAGCCTAGAATATGATGCAATTAGCTTTACTTTGAAGATCAATTATTTGACATGCAGTCCTTTATGAACAGATACGGTCGTAGTTCTAATGTACTCTCTGCCAATATACCGTTACGATGACTGGGTGAGTTACACTGAAGCTTAAACATAGGCCCTTTTATGTTTCACAGATAAAACAAGGGAAATATCAAAGTGAACTTTCTCAAAGACTTTTCAGGCTTGACTATGATAAAATTTTAATGCACAGTTTATTCAACTTTAGGATCCAGTACTTCAGAATTCGACACATTACGGTGTTATCATTTAGACAACCCAGAAAACCATTACACAAGCGGATGCCAGAATAACAGCCCAAGTCCCATATTTTTCAGTAGATAAATGTGCAGGTTTTTTTTCTTCAAATTGATTTAAAATCTGAAAAATTTGATCAATATTCATGATCACATCAAGAAATTTCCAGTCGAGACTTTGAAAAGTAAAGTTTTCTTTAGAAAAAAGTCCGATCCTATTGATCGATGATTAACACATATTCATGTGAATAAAGCATGGAATTTTTATGAATTTTCTTTGAATAATGAATTCCAGAACTGAAGGATAGGGGTGGGCTAATTCGAATAAAAAAAAAAATCATTTTTTATTTGTGCCTAAATATGGTAAAATTGCGGTAGAGTTTAGGGCTGCTATATTTTCCAAAAATATTTAATGTCCATGTCTTTTAAGAAACAGACTGTATCTGTTTAAATGTAGTCTAACATTTTCATTGTACTCCATAATAAAGGTGACATTCTTAAAACTGAAAGTGATAATCAGTGGCTTTATCATTGATGTTGCAGAACAATGATATCTTTGCTAAAGTATACAAAAAGTATGTCAGTTGTATATGAGAAGTATGTACAATTACATCAGAGTATATAAACACATTGTTTATATAAAACTTATCATGATCTACTGGGTATCAATATGAATAATGAAATTAATCTTAAGTACAAAATGTATGAAAAGTACACTCAGTTACATAAAATTAGTTTCTTTATCATTGATGTTGATAGAGAATTATATATGTTGCTAAAGTATATAAAGGGATAAAAATATATCAATTGTTATGTGTAGACTCGTACAAAAGTAACAAAAGAAAAGAGCGGAGTCAACAAGCTTTGTAAATTTAACAAAATAATTTATTTCCCTTGAAAAAATTTTAAAAATATGAAATAGGACTTAAGGTTTGTGAATATAATAAAAAAATTAATCCTAGAATTGAAAAATATAAGTCCTATCACTAAACAGTTCTAATTGAATCCAAGTTCGAATCTCGATGAAGTTCCAATATGGAAGGCGATGACGTCCTCTATAACCAGTTTGTGCTGATGTGTCAACAGTACCTTGTTGAGTCACCAAGAATATAATTCCGGCTTTTGAATTCCAAATTTAGTGAATGTCTTTGTCCAAGAATTTTGTTGAAGAAGGGTATTTTCCAGGGTGAATAAATTATTTTAAATACGAAAATCAACTGAAATGGCAACAACAAGACAAATACCTTGAGTCCGAAGATAAATATATTTATGACTGATCAAATCCAGTAGAAAATGTCTGTTTTAACCTGCGATTTAGATCACATGATGGCTCACGTGGTCACTTAACTTGAATAGCGCAGTAAAAAAAAATGCCAATTTGCATGTAGGCTAGAATAGCTCTAAGAATCAGATTCCCACACTGGAAATAAATTAAAAAATAAAACTGTTTACAAGAGACTAACATGAAGGCTGAACATGACCTTGGTAATGGCCAATCATTTTCACTCAATGTTTACAAAATCGGAACCAAGGTCAAGAACTAGGTCAGCTAAAAATAAAATGTAGTAATCGAACTGTGTTGTCATCACATCAAAACAGAAAACTGAACCTTCTGGAAAAAGTCAAATCCAGTGAATAAAGTTATCATTACAATAACGTAATGAAATTAAAATAAAATAAAAGAAAATTTAAAACTAACACACAAGCAATTAAATTACATATACGTAACAGAATAGTATATAAAAGAAACTGACAGACATTGTATAAAGTTTAAGTTCATCTCCTTGTCTTAATGGGAATATATATTGGGCTACTTTATTTATTTTCTTTTTTTCTTTTACTGCACTTTTAAGATTATTGGTTATATTATGCCAAGCAAATTGGAGCCAAGTGCTTTCCCAAGGATACACGAAAGCAGTCAATCTGGGCTGGTTATCAAACCTATGATCCTTAGATTCCAAGCCCAACTGAGCTACCATTGCCTCCACACTACCTGATACTTGCAATTGAGGGAACTGTTGATTAAACAGTGCATCAATACAGTTAATTTGTTAGCATGGGTAAATTCATCTATTTGCTATTCTGGATCTAAAATTCACTAATTTGATTCAGTGGTTAGTACATCCACCTCGGATCCAGGAGGTCGTGGGTCAAACCCCAGCCGAGTCATACCAAAGACTTATAAAAATGGTACTAGCAGCTGCCTTACTAGGCTCTCAGCATTAAGAGGTTAGTGTTAGGACTGGTTGGTCTGACATCAGGATAATGTGGGTGGAACATCATGCTACATGTCTGCAGCATGATGCCCCTAGTGCTAGACATCACTATAAACTGCCACACTGCAGACATCGTAGCGATATGACTGAAAATTTTTTTAAAGCTACATTAAAAATCCATATCATACACACACACACACACGTTTGATTCAGTGTCAGTTGACATGTACGTACATACCACATGGTACAAGTACATGCATGTTAACTCATTAACCCCTGGCACCATGTTTACGCAGCAGGAGGTAGTAGCCTACTTCTGAGCTCTGTAGCGTCAAGGTCATGTATGATACACTAAAGTGGGTGGTATTATAGAAAGGTAGACATATACCAAATCTGGACGTTCTAGTTGCACTACAAATTACAGAGGGAAAAACGTAATTTTTTGGACCCAAGTTTTTTCCACCCAAAATTATCCCGAGGTCAGAATCTGATTTTGTGCCTGGATTTTAAACTTTTTGGCCTCAGAACTAAGGCAGGCCGGTCTGAACTGCACACAGACAGGCAAACCTTTGCAAAAAGTAGCATAAGATGGGCATTTGGAATAAAGAGTGGTCTTGATACGAAAATGATGGGTCTGTTAAGCAAAAAAAAAAAAAAAAGATCACCAGCTTTTACCCTTCTGCTCATGCACAGATGAAATAGCCAATCAAAACGATGTTTCTAGCACAACTAGGCATTAGTTTAACCAGAAATCTCTTGGCGGCCAATGTATTAGGATGTATTTAGAAATAGCCCCCAAAATGTGTTTTTTACTTGCATTTCAGGCGAAAATGACAAAAACCTCCAGGAGTTAATGTGTTAATTCAAAATTATCAGCAGAGGTACTGCATTGTGGGGGGATGGGGCTGAATACATAACGGTAAATATGCTATATGAAATGTCATGTTTGGATAAGACTATCCAAGCTGACATTCATGAGGCATATATAAAGCTTAAATTTAATGTGTATAAAATGTGAATGTTCATATTTGGAATTTACAAAAGAAACCATGTGAAGGATTGAACTTAACGGGCAATGGATAAACTCTTGAAATGCTTTCCCTCCACAATTTTGAGAGGTCTTGCATTATGCACACACATTATGGCTCATTTTTTCATGCAGTTGTGTCATGTAACTCTCCATATTGAAGAAAGTTGTTGAGTTTTTAAAAGCTGTGGTTGCTTGTTGAGTGAAGATCTTTTCTGAATGAGTTTCAGCTTGAAGGGATTTATGTTTGTGCATTAGGTAATTCATTGTACAGGTCCTACCACCTGAGTAATCCAACTCCATTACAGATAGGATGCATTACCTCCATGAGCTGGACCTAGGGACTATAATTTATAACCCAAAAATCATTAAAGATTATGTTTCCCCACAATATGACATGATGTATATATATAGTCAAACAGTCTGCAAAAGTGTTGCAGTTACTGCAGTTTTTGTACATTTAAAGGGTGAGAATGGAAGTAGAAAATAATAATGCCACTACATGTAGGCTCATTTAAGATTTGTGTTAAAGGCAGGAAGGCTCTAAATTCTTTACCTTTAAGTAACATGAAACAATGACAAGGTGGGTGATAAGAACCTCAGTATTCCTTACAGACACTGTATACTTGATTTGAAAAGGGATTGTAATGGACACTGTTGTTTATTATTCTGAGTTCATTATCTGTTGAAACAGAAGTGTGAAGTTTGTAATTAAAGGACTCTTTGGCTATAACTCATTTTCATCATTACTAATTAGAGAGGAGTTTTGTTCTCTCTGGTTAAAAGAAGTAGGTACAAGAAAACTTGATTTCATACTGTTCTTGTTTCCATGGGCAAAATAAAAATAAGTGGGCCAGTAGACAGGTAATTGGAGATCGTGACCACTAGTGAAATTTAAAATGGAAATTTTTGGCTTAGGCTGTGCCTGTGAATAATGAGATCAAATGACAATGATTGATTTTAAATGCCAGCTCTCACATTAGCCATTTTCTCTCCCTCCCCCCACATTTCTCGACCCCAAAACGTTTGGACCACTTTTCTTACCACTGCATAAGAATTTTAAAAAAACAAAAAAAACATGTCCTAGACCTTACTACTGGACCACTTTCACTCCTGCTGGATTTTCAATGAGATCCAGGAGCTGTACCAGAAACTCCATGTATCTGACTGTTGTAACACCAGCTCACTGAGGTGATGTTTGAAACGCCACTGCTACCTTGAACGCATTTGGTAAATCCTTCAATTGTATTAATGCAAAATCACCAAACAAAGTGGCTTGTAGAAATACTTAAGAACTGTGCTGATTAGACTTTAATTAAAAAGCATCTTTTGACCAGAAGATCAGATGCCCATTTATAGATCAGGACCTTTAAATGCACATTTCCACTAGCATACTTGAACAAAATTTCACACAGAATATGAACAGGGCAAATGATAATTCAGACAGGACTAAAAGAATAATAGCCAAATGTAGAGAGAGATGTGGTGCTGTTATCAACCAGCAACAAACGAGTGAACAGTGTACTGCAAGAGATATGAAATATTTTATAATCTGATCGATTTGAGTTAAGGACATACTGACCCTGTTGGGAGCCTTGTAGCACCAAATAGGCCACCATATGTATATGAATAAGCAGACCTCGTCAGTCAGTCAGAACGGACCTCGGAAGATTTGGTTTGATTGGTTTTAGTTGACAGAAAAACAAGTTGACATGGGAAGGAACTCTCGTGTATGTTTGCGTAAAATGTATTGCGAAACTAGCACCATAAAAAGTCTGAATTATTGTGTTTTGTATAACAGATTCACAATAAAATGTTAATTATATCCAAGTCAAAACAGTACAAGCACTTAAAAGATGGTATATATATATATATATATATATATGAATCGATTTAATGTAGTTTTTGCCTTTAAAATTTACAATAGAAAATGACAAGGTTTTTACATTTTATTTTTGTATGACTATAATGAAACAATAAGACTAGTTGACCAATGGTCTGTGGTCTTCACTATAACATGCACTGAGATATAATTTCTGTTGGATAAGAAAACATCAAAGGTCTCGAGAACTCGTTTTAAAATGCATGTGGTTGTTTTGTTACAGTGACAGACTTAATAAGGAGAACTAATTAACAATAATATTTAAGGATCTGTTCTGTGAAGGCCTTTATCCAGTTGTTATTAAACACCAGTTGATATTGTGATGACAATTGAGAGCTTGTACATCAGTCATTGTATTTTCTCATCAGCAAAGAAGACAGATAAGGGTAGATCGATGAATGAGAGTAGATTAACAGAAGAATTGCCATTTCAGCTAGAGATGATTAAAGACATTTCTGTATGATTATAAATGGCGATTATTTCTTTAGTTCTTGATCTCCTGTTTCATTATTTGATGTGATAGACGAAGTTTACAAATAGGTTGGGTCAGTTTATTTGAGCAACAAATAGTTATTTTATCATTTGTTATTATATGAAACATATTCTCAGCAAACAGTGTATTTGTAGTTTGACATGTCTGTGTCTTACATCTGTATTTTTTCCAAGCCACTTGAAATGCTGACTACTCTTTTTGATTCAAATAAAGAAAACATCAAAATATTTGGTTAAAAAGTAATATAAGATTGATATGAATTATATATGGTGTTTCTTTGATTATGTAATCACCAGTTTCATTATTTGATGCCTCAATTACCATTTTATAGGAAGCTAACAAAATGTCATAAGTTTTAATTGAGGTAACAAATAGTTGTTTTTCATTTGGGATTATGCTCAAAAGAAAAATACATTGGTAGTTTGATGTATCTATATTGTACATTGGTGTTTCTTCAAAGCCGTTTGATATGTGTACTTTTATTCTTGATTCAAGTAAAAAACCATGGAAGTACATGGTAAAAAAAAATAGATTATAAGTGACCTTTCTGCGCAACTATAAATGGTGATTCTTTTATTTCTTAATCACTTGATTCATTATTCAATGCCTTACTTAAAAACAGACCCAGATTTAATCACTGTTTATATCACACACTTAGCAAAAAATATACTTTGATCAATGAATGTATCTGAATCGTACCTTGGCATAATTTCAGAGCTGTTGGAAATGGGGACCTTCCCAATTTTAACATACCAAAATACGAGGTTAAAAATAATTAAAACAAACAACCATAAAATCCACCTTAATTGTATATGACCATGATTATATTCTTATTAATTTTTGTAAAAACAAAATGGCAATACAGTATTTTCGATCTTTTTTACAAACATATATCTTCTTAGTAGAAATTATTATGTATGGTAATTTAAAGGATTTTTTGAAAAATACAAAGTGATATGTACGAAAAATTAGGATCCATTTAAATAATTATTATTTTGATAACTAGATTGTGTATGGAAAATTAAAGGTACACAAAAAATACATGAAATACGGTATGTAAGTTGTCACCACAGGTTCCACAGAACTCATTGGATGCAGTTCAGTGGAGAGGAACTGTTAGAAGTATATCTAAAATTGTATAATTGTTGGTAAATGAAGCACCAATTTATATTACAAACAAAATCATTTAAAATGCCATCGTGCATATTTTAAACTACAGTTTCAAAATGAGAAGAAACCACACTGTATTTTGAAAGATTACAAATTTTGTTGCTTGATCTTCTGTTAAAGCATTTTGGTAGGGCATTCATGTTTCACTACCACATTTATAGTTAGGAATTTTGATTTTTGAATTATTTCTCACTGGGATGGAGTCCACTTACATGTCCATAAAAGTTCTGGTCAGAGCCTGTTGCAAAATTGATATAACAAAAAGTTCTGTTTAAATATTTGAAACCAGGTGCAACAGTTGGCTAATTTTCGATCTTTTTTATCATTGACAGATGACGGAAGCGAATTAAATGTGAAAGCATCAACAAACAAGTCTCGAGAATTGTTGATATCTGATGCAACTGATACCTATCCAGTGACTGCGTTAAGGTAAATTTCATGCACTTCTTTTCAAAAAATCACCAGGGATAATTGTGCCCCCCCCCCTTTTTTAGCATAAGCATGGTGAATGGATCGCCTAACTGGCAGAGACTATGATGGTGCCAAAATTAAGATTCTGTGTTAATGCTTGGTGAATTTTTGCAAGTCAAAAGCAGCACTGATACATCCTTACACTGGTCGCATGTGAAGCACTGCATTAAATTGAGCCTTCATTAATTGCATATAATTTTTCTATTTGTTAATTTTAAAAGCTGTGCTTTTTTGAAGAAAGAATTTGTAAGATGCTTACCAGTATTGAATAATTTTTAAGAATGAATAATAGTGTTTTAAAAATAATAATCATAATGATTATTTAGCGACAGTAACTCATTAAATACTGCTCTCTTCAGACTCGAATATTGTACATGCTACTACAAGTTGTATAGTTCATACATTATTAGAAAAAAAATGAAAACACGCTCATTCTTTCATACTCGCACAGAGATACACTCATACTCATGCAGAGATACACTCATCAACGAACACTGAAGTTCGACACCTGCATACCTGCCGTACTCGCAGTTGGTGTTGGGGGCTTCTTTGGGGACTCAAAGAAACCTTTTGGGGTCGGAAAACGACGTCATCCACATGAAAATATGCTGTCTTTTCATATATGTCTGTAGAAGATGATTAAAAATTAAAATTTGAATTAAAGAAAATAAATGGTCTGTTTTCTTTAATGCATTTAATATACTTCCAAAGAATAAAATTGTTGGTAGACTTGGCATTGTAAAATATCATCACAGAATATATACACGTGTGCAGACACTCGCATAATCACAATCACACTGACATTAAACACAAACATATACCAAGTTTCTGTCCATTGGATGGCAAAATATAGACTTAATTAGATGCAGTCTTGCTGCTCTCAATAGTTCAGGAGGGGGTTTGAAGGTAATGCAGGTGTTACTGGTGTTCATGTACATCACAAATGGGACTGACCATTCTTTGGGGGGGGATAATATTTTCAAGTTTAACCAGGTCCAGTTTTGGTGTTAATGCTTTATCAAACACAAATTGTCAAACATGAGCGTGTGTTGATTCTTGTTATTTGATCAATATATTTCATGGCTAAAATGATCCTGAAAAGCATGGGTCACTTATAATTTAGTATTTTAACAAGATTAAAATAATAATAATAATAATAATAAAGAGAACTAATCTGAATGTTCAGTTCAGCTTGTGGAATATGTTACAGATGATGTAATTCAGAATGACTAAAGCTGATATATTGTTTCCAGTATGTGCAAAGAATTAAATGCTTCCCCTTTTTGCTGTGCTTCACAAAGTAACACTCTGTCAACTGTTAGTTCAGAAATTTGTTTTTGTTGGAATTTGCTTTGCTGAGAGTTTGTGTCCTGAATCACCTTAAAAATAAGAATTACACATGAACATTATTCTGACAACTGAAGTAATCATGTTTTGTGTTTTATGTATAGAGTAAAATCCCTCTTCAAAGAAACATTGCTGCTGTTCAAAACTTATCATTAATCTTTGATACATAGGTCTTAAACATTCTCATTCAAAATGATGTGTAATAACTTTTGTTCTTCACCTCCATGGTCTTGAACTATAACTTGAAATGAATTGGGTTGTTCAACTTTTCGAATTAACACAATGGGTTCACCCATATCAGTCTCATAAGGACTTAACGCATCACCCTAGCTAAATATTTTCAGCCAATTAAGTAATATGTCAGATGGTGGTTGTTTATACCTGATGTCCTTGCCTTTTAATTACCACTTTGACAATTTACTGTATAAACTGCTCCCAAAGATAGTTCTAAATGAGCTCTAAGCAAGACTTTTTACTGTATATACCTGCTACATTTTATGGGTATATATATTAAGGTTTTTTTTGGGTTTTTTTGCAGTTTATTGTTTGTTTTTTGCTGTTTTTTTAAAAAAAATAATAAGATTGCTGAATATCATGATTTTGTAGCGTGACTGGGTTTGGGAGTACAAAATCATGTTTTTAGCATGTGTCATGTCGTGGCAGGTATGTATCTGATACACTGATAGTTCGATCATGTACAGGTATCACTAATTTACATAGGGTATCAATTTTCCTGGATTTTGTTGTCGCTCTGAACTTTGAATTTCAAACCCTGACAAAAAGTTGCCCACATAACGATGAAGAAGCTCCCAGCTTCCATTTTCTTGCACTCTTTCATTCCTAGAAGTCAACAAAGCTATTTGAGTAAAACCACATCACTTATGTAATCAAGTAAATAAAATTTTAGGCTTTGTTTACCATTTGAAAAAAAGAATTATGAAGCATATTTTAATGTTGCAATACACGCATATTCATACAGTATCCAGGATATGTAATTTCTACTCATGTCTTGAATTGATGTGCTGAGATAAGTGAAGATAGTAAGAAACAAGAAAATGCTAAAGGTATTCAGATTTTAGTATTACTGAAAATAAAAAATATCAAATAAATTGTACTATTATGTGAACATTGGATTTAATACTTGGTCTTAGGAAAAACCACTGAATCAACATTGTGCCAGACAAATTGACTGTTACACATAAATGTTTGTCAGGTAAATAAACCTAACAGTGCTGAATTGAGCAAGTCCATCTTTCTCAAAGCCATAGATAATTGGATCCAAATGTTCACACCCATTTTTTTAAGTCATGGTTTTGCCTATTAATGTTTGCATATTTGTAGGAATTTAATTTTGTGTATTCACCTCTACAAATACCCCAATTAAAGAAAGAAAATAATAGGCTGACAGCAAATGCTGCTAGCTTTTTAGTTGTTAAAACAATACTTTCACCTTCTGAGTACAAATCAAACAAGTCACTTACACTCGAGTTCATAGGAGCCAAACAGCCAACAACACTAAACTGATTTGTTACTAAAGTACATGTGAATGATTCTTACAACACATAAAGTTGCACAGTTTAGTAGTTTCTGACAACCATGGCTTTAACACACTGGAGTAAGATTGGTAAAATTCAAGTTAGACCCACATTGGGTTGGATAATGTCATTATTTCACATGTGAACCAAACGCAGAGGTCAGCTGCCCCTTGCTTGATGCAGTTAGCAGCCAGTGCCAATCTTTGATTTGTTCTGAGCTCATCAAAGTGTGAAGATGTCAGCTGAATTGAAAAATAGTGGAATTGCTCCTTTGTTTGAGCCTGCCTCAATCATGAGACAACTTCAACCATTAGACTTTACAACGATAGTGTCTAAATGATACTTCAATAATAGAAAGAAAAAGCAAAACCTGGTAAAATATTGAACGTATCTACAAAGATCTCTTTTTCTAAGTTGTTTATGTCATAATTTTACCAATGCCTGAACATGTGATATCATTCAAATGAAAATTATGAAAGAGGATACCAATTTGAATTTAAAAAGAAAATCAATGGATAGAAAACATTCATCATCAGTTGAAGTAAACATTGTATTTAAAATGTATCAACTGATTGATGATCTGTCAAGGAATTATTTAGATATGTTGCTTGAATTTTGACAGAAATATTTCTAGATAATGACATATTGCTAATGCAGCATGTAAATTTAGGGCTTGTTTTAATTACATGTTCTTAAAGTGTGCTGTATCAAAGTTCTGGTGCTGGGATATAAAATATTTAATCAAAGTTTAAATGCTGATGCTTGTGAGATTGCACTGGGCAGAGTGTTGGAGAAATTAACATGTGTGTAATTTGGATATTAAATTTATAATTGGACTAGAGCATTGTACAACTTAAGTAGTCCATCTGGCAAGTAAAATTTTGCAACACTCAGCCCCACCCCCTTAGGACCCTCATTGTTAGAGATCTATTTTTGCACATATATAGTGTATATTATCCAAACCGCACAAGTGTGAATTGGTTTACTTAGTTTTGAACAAATATGTGATTGTAAGAACAACTGATACAAGTAAAAGCTTGATTCTTCATTTAATAAATAGCGACGCATAAAGCCCACCCAGCTGGCAGACATCATTATGCGGGGATTGAGCTTCTCTGGATGACTGTGGTTGAAACTGTTATAAAGTTTTTTTTATCAGCAGACAAATATCTAATAGCAAGTAAGGTATACATAATTGTACAATATTTCCCAATAGCATGGCTTGAAATTTTTATTTTCATTTGTTAGCATCACCCTGGTAACAATTACTGCCTAAATTTCACTGATTTATCTACTTTCATATTTATCTTGATACTTAGTTGAGAAAGTGCACAACACACATCCTTATTTTGAGTCATATTTCCATCATTTGGTGCTCAGCATTAAGATGTTAGTGTAAGGACTGGTCAGCCTGGTGTCAGGATAATGTGACTGGGTGGGACATCATGCTACATGTCTGCAGCATGATGCCCCAGTGCTAGACATCACTGTAAATTGCCACGCTGCAGACATCATAGCGATATGACTGAAAAATTGTTAGGCTACGTTAAAAATCCAAATCACACACACACATATACACACTCCATCATTTGTATTCATTTTCCAAGGATTTCAAGTACTTTCATTCTCTCATCTCTAGATCACATTTACAATTGCACTCTTTATTTTCCTTATCAGATTTCTGACATTTCAGTGGCAGCTGCACACCTTGTAAGAACTCGCAACCTTCTACTTGTCACCTCACAATATAGCAAATGTTTTTATGTCAACAATCAATGATTAAAATCAGTTATTTGCTATCTTCAGAATTATTTGTTGAGTCAGCGAACATGACATTCTTACTGTCAAAGTTGGGCACTGGCCTAAATCCTTTCATATCAGTGGTATTAAAATTAGCACATTGGTCTAGCCTACCAGGCTAGTTTGGTGTGTGTGCTCTTTTGACAATCAGTACACTTATTTATGAGGATAAAACGGTTATCTAAAGAGCTAATCTGCACTGACGCCATTTTAACATAGGAGAATATTTATATATAAAGACACAGACATGCATATACACACAAATATGCATACATATACATAGCACATTGCATATGCAATATATTCATTTTCTTTCATTCTCTTTCCCACAATGAACACTCATTCATTCAAATTAAACCACATAGTCTACACAAAGTATGCAATTAATGCCAAAGATGTAGATATATGTATATTTAATGATGCCCAGAGGCATTCGTATATTGAATACAGTTTTCATTCTCAATGAAATAAACATGCTTCCATAACTCTTTCACCACCAAGTTGCTATAATTGAAGGACTACCATTCAACACTAATAAACTTTCAAGACAATAAATAGATGTAGGAAACATTATTTTCAGTGACTTAAAAATATTTTATTACTTGTGATGGGAATACATATATGGTATCATTTGTAAAGAAGACCCATTCAGGTCTATGAAAATTTGCTCATAAACAAGTTTAGTCTTGCACAGGTGATCATACAGGTATATCAGAAGGTAGGTGAAAGGTAAATTTCATTTTATTCAATCAGAAAAATGTTAAAGCATTTGATTATACAGGTAAATCAGAAAGTAAGTTGAAAATAAATGTCATTATATTCATTCAAAGCAATGTTAAATGAAGCATTTAAAGAGTAATATGTGGTCTTTTTTTTTTTAAATCCATTTGCTTTGCAGGGATAAATGCAGTATTATAGTACATTTCAGGGAAAGTCACATGTGGGTAACAATATTTCTGCAGGTGTTGAAAAACTTTCATATACAATGTTTTATGTTCTTCTTTATGGAAATAAATATGACTGAAATGTGAGCTTCGATTTGGATTACGCCAGATTAATTTAATGAAGTCCACGATAGTTCTTTGGCAAGCCAGTGATTACCATTACTGAAATGCAGGTAGTGTTTTACCTGGATAAAGATGTCGTTTGACATAATTTCTTCATAATTGGGTCCAACAGATCAGAAGTTTTCACTTTTTGACAAATACAGTTAATTCTGTCAAAAGTCTTAACTTCCATCAATATACAAGTAATATAAAAGCCAGTTTTTCAAATAATGTGACACAAGTCCTAGCACCTTTGTATTGACTTTGTATGTCTAGCTAGACCTAAACATAAATGGTGGCAGAGTCCAATATGGCTGACATGGCAGCCTTTGTGGTAATCTTGCTGTTGTTTTCATTAAAATTCTTACGATGAATAGTTGGTCCTAAATGAAAATGGCACTTATCTGATGGCCGACACAGCAACCATCTTGAAAATTTCATCGCTGCTTCTGTGTGGATGGTTGTACTAGCATAGGCAGTAATTTTAAAAAATCTAATCAGAACTCTACTTATAGAAAAATTCATATTGACATGGGGTTTTTCATAGAAGATTTCTTATGATGTCCAGTAGATTTTAAATGAAAATGATGCTAGCTGATGTCCAGCATGGCCACTCCAGCAGCTGTCTTTAAAATCTTGTTATTGCTAGGCCTGAAACAAAAGTAATTCCAGAAAACATCGTCATCTCTGCTTTTCTCCAAGTGAATGGCTATATCGGCATGGGGCTATCAGCTGTACAGTGAAACTCGTACATCCAGTATTGCTGCCCCAATGACCTTAAAAATTTGATGTCCTACTCACCCTGAATGGAAGACCATTGTGTCACCAAAGACGTAAAACGATGTTCACTTTGTCCTGAATGAAAATGGTGACAACCTGACATATATGTACCGCATGGCAAATTTGAAAATCTTGTTACTTCTTAAGAATATCAGAGGTTGTTTCAATGCTGAACACTTAAAACGATAAATGGTCTTGTCCTGATTTCCTGGAAAACTTTTTGCCCAGCAGAGCATTAGTCCCTGTTTTATAAACTCACACACAGGTGCATATGTATATTATTGTGGATACCTTTTTGTATCTTTTTGTTGTAAATGTACAATACAATTTTATGAAAAAATATTGATTAAAGGTCACCGGCCATACTCAAACATTTTTTTTTACATCAGATATGCAATACTTGATTAAAAGTAGTTATACTCACACAAAAAGAGTAAAAAAATTATTAAGTGTAAAGAAGAAATAATAATTTAATTACTCGAAATAGAAGTATACAATGCTGTTACTTCCCCTTAGCTATGATTTCCCACCTATAGAGGACGCCAACCGGAAATGACATACATTTATCCCCACAAGACGAAGTACATGCTTCTTGTTGTCGAAAAATAAAACTCTATAAACTATGGATAGGGAACATTTAGATGAAACTACTGAAAACTGATTTACTCTTTAGCCTTATATCGATATGCGTGCATGGCGCACTAGATTGTGTCACTTTCAAAACTGTTCCATTGTTTCAGTTTATTTTGAAAATTCCCGGTAATACGGGTAAAAAGGAATCAATTTTGGCTTCCCTATGTCGGCCAAGTTTATAAAAAAAAAAAAAAAAGAAATAGGCACACTTAAAAGAATCCAAAGGAACCAAACTTGGCTTCTTTATGTCAGCCAACTTCATAAGAGTAAATCGGCACTCTTAAAAGATACCAAAGTCGGTTTCCAGGGTTAGTTTGCTTTGTAATGAAATAACCTTTGTATTTGATATCTAGTCGGTAAGTTTAAGCAAGGAGTTTATTGCTCGCTGTGTTTATTCATCACCTGGGCTTCTATTTGTTTGCCTAATGTAATCATAATTGATGTTTGCAGCACAAACAGTATACACAACAATAACTTGCTTTAATAATACTTTTGTAACCCATGCGAAAAGATTATCATTTGCACTCACAGTGAATGTATTTTAAAATAATGATTTTTGTTTGCGAGATACTGTCGTACAGTTAACCTGGATACAATACAATCTTGGTCAGTTTGCACCTTGTAACTTATCATGTGTGAATGGCAGGTGCCTTCAAGCAATTGGGTGATATTTTTGTCTCATTTGTAATTTTGTTATTGGACATGAGCGATAAACACTACAGTAAGGATGCATACGTAAGCCAGCATCCACTACATATACGGAGTTCATGGATATATTTTTTTCTTTAATAAATTTCGCATGATGAAAAAAGAAGGAATAAATGATAACAGTGCAAGGTTGGTTTCTTTCATTTTATTTTCAAATAAGTGTATGTTTATCAATTTTTTTGTACTGTGTGTGTGGGGGGGGGGCACAAATTCAATACAAAATTATTTCTTTTCTTATTTGTATGGAATAATGGAGCAAATATGATTGACGATATTGACTAGTAATGATAAGCTTTTAAATTACGTGCGCACGCACTAAGACAACTTGCAAAATTAACTGGTAAGAGCTTCATATTGCAGCAACTAAACACTGACAAAATGCTCAACATTATTCTCTCTCTTTCTCTTTCTCTCTCTCTCTCTTTCTCTCTCTCTCTCTCTCTCGTGTAATCGGGTGTGTTTTATATGCAACAGTGTTACATGAAGCCTAAAATTAAATATATTTATTATATCTCTTGTACACTACTCATAGAAAAATGTATATGTATTCTGTAGAATATTGTTGTATAAATCAATATTGATAATTTGCCCAGAAGACTTAAATTGAGAATGTCATTGTGCAGATGCATATATACTATTTTTTTAGCATAAAAATATATATATAAATATTTTAATTAGAATGAGCAAGATATGTCAGTTTGTGTTTTCTCTCATATATATGTCCGTTACGAATTGTGAAAATAATATCAAGATAGTTTGTTTAAATTTAGTTTTTTTCCTAAAACCTATTCCTAAAACCTATCTTACATAGTATCTACTTGTTCTTTGAAGAAAAAGAACTTGTTCAAACTATTGTTAAGTTGGGCCGAATTGTCTTTCGAGTTGGGCCAAATTGACTATAATCCGGCATAAATGATACAACTTTCCCATCCCTCACCCGATTCGTTCCCACAGCTTGAATCCACTTTTTTCTGGTAAAAAGGATCTTTCAGAAACAGAAAGAACCCTTTTTCTCCATCATCACTCTTTTGGTTACATCCATATGCAACACAGTGCACCATATTTGCTGCACAAAAGCAAGATATTACACATAGACATTTACATGGGGAAATTAAACACTTGAATGGCTAGGTTGAATAGAAGGGATAAATGTATGTCATATCCATTTTTGGCACACGGAAACTACCGATTGTTTATGGAGATTGGCGAATTTTTTTATTAAAAAAAGCGGATTTTTAAGTCTAAATAAACATTTTTATGGTGTGCATACATAACAGATGCGTTTTGTTTATGACTATAATATCACACATTTGTACAATATAGGTGGCCAGTGACCTTTAAAGAAACTTGGGTTGGCATTGAGAAGTAGAAATACCCCATTGTCAAAATACAGTGGGTTCAGCCCATCCAAACCAGTTATTGAATGTCTTTCCTGCCCACACCAATAACAATGGAAGTGACCAAATACAATAAATTTATGAATCAAGTTTAAATATATTGTTAGAATTTAGACCTGTTGGAAAGATAGTATCCAGATGGTGAATGGTGTACTTGCTGGTCAGTTTGTCCAGCATATTTCTTTGTACAGAATAATCAGATAAATAACATTAGAAGTTCCAGAGTTAGTATCATAGTGCATCTTAATTGTTTCTATGGTATTACTGTTATTGAAGTCAGTATTTTCATTAATGATCGAATAATGGGTACATCTGTGTCCATCATATTAGTTGATGAGCCATGACTTGTAAACATTTAACAGCCTCATCAGTTCAGGCTCAGCCCTATCAGTGTTGTTTGTATTACTGCTGTTATGGCCCCAGTAGTAGCCAATTAGACAATTTTGTTGTTGTTGCTGTAGGGTTTAATGCCATTTTTCAGCACAAGATACGCTATACATGGCGGCCAGTATAAATGGTGGAGGAAGAACCCGGGAAAACCCTGGAAAGAAGCACAGACCCACAAGAAGTTACTGGCAAGCATTCTCACATACCCACATTGGCCGAATCTAAGACTCGAACCTATGCAGACATAGGTGAGATGGCACTGATCCGTAATGGTGAGCGCTTTAGACCACTCGGCGACTTGGGGGCCCCGACAATTTTGTAATCATCATACACATGCATTCTTTGTTACCTTAATTTCTCTGCTTATATCCAATAAAAGTTGATGAAATTTTCACCAGTTGTTCCAGGTAAATGTATCTACACAATCATATATCTTTTGGTGTCATTTTCTTTCACAAGTTATTTGTACACTATGTACAAAATTATGTGTATGTGCATTGTTTTTACAGTTTGCTTGGTCTGCAAGAACTGCACTGAAATGTCACCGTCATTATCCACTTCTGATGACAGTTCGGTCTGGGGTACTTGTATGCCTGAGTAGAAATCTTACAAAATATGCAACTGCCCAACATGCATTTCTCCTGCTTACTCAATATTTTCAAAATCAGATCCAAAAACTTGGGTTATGCTATCATGATCAGTAAATATCACTCTGCCACTATTTACTATTTTTCATGAATGAAATTCATGTAGTAAAACTGCTATTCATTAGTAACCTTAGCTTAAGAATATTTCATATTTAGACAAATTAAAGTCAAGTCATTTTTGATTGGTTCATTTTCATCAGATTCTTGGGAAAATGTCATATTTGACCAATTGGAAAAGTTCACCATGACTGTAAGTGGGATCATTCATTGAATGAAGTAAACAAACCATGAATATAGGTGTAAGATGAGTACAGGCATTATCAGGGCTAAATGAGATAACTCCATTATTATTGTGAAATCTGTTGGTGGAACTAACATGTCCAACTCTCCAGCTACATTTCTCATACTTAATAGATATTCTTACATTTCATCTTTGCCTCCTATTATATGTATACTTATTAACATATGTTCTTCAATTCAGCTTTATTTCATTAATTTTCCTTGTGGAATATGTATACACATACAAGGCAACATAGGTAACAGTTACCTATCCCTTCTGTAATTATATTTTATTGTTTATGTCTGGTTCTATCATACTCTTCTTTTTGTGTATAATATTTTCTCATATGTGCTATGACTTTTCTGTCCTATACCATACATCACTTCATGTACAAAATAAAGGTGTTCAAAAATACCCTTCAAAACAAACCATGCAACAAAAAATAGCAACAATAAATTGCATTATCACAAATTTCATGCATATTGACCTCAGTTACAACTTTATTACATGCCACTATTCTTGCATCCTATCTTGGTTTTTTTTCTTCTAGAGAACCTATCTTATTCTTGTATAAATCATAATGGACATAGAATTGAGCCTTGTGGAATGCCATATCTAATTATTCCAGGTTCAGACAGAGTGTTATTTATATAAACATCTTGTGATCTCACATTTAAATATGAAGTAAACCATTCAATTGTGCTGTCATCACATTGGTAATTTTCACTTAGCTCAAAAGGAGTTAATGACTCAATGTGTCCAAAGCTTTACTGAAAACTATTAAGTATCGATCCTATGAGTCTACCTTGACAAGTGCTTGAAGCCATTTCTTAGTTCGGAAGATCAATGCAGTGAATGATTCTGTCTAAACTATGATTTTTAGGGTTTAACAGTAACTTTTTGGTTAAATATGACAGGAACAAATCATGGACACATTTTTCAGTCCTTTTTTTAAAATAAATTTGGCAATATCAGAATTGGTTCTTGTCTGTATTTTATTTAGAACTTGATTTGTGAATAGGCATTGTTTTTGCAGTTTTCCATATGTTAGGGACAGATGAGGTGTTACTGCTTCAATTGATTATGAATGTTGTACTTTCTGTAATAGCTGAGGCAGACATTGTTCTGGATTTAATGCCATTTTTCAGCACATGATGAGCTACACTTAGTGGCCATTATAACTGGTTGAGGGAGATTAGTGGATTAGTGTTAACTTTGAGCACAGCAATATCATCTATGATCATCCGGGTAATAAAAAAGGGGGTTTAAGTAGGTTACTGAAATTAAGATTGATGCCAGATGACTCAGTAATTCTACAGAATAAGCTAATTGGTTAAACTGATATAATTTTCACCAAGTTGAGGAATTGTAATAGCCCATTTTTAGCTCTATTGGTCATAAGAGTTAATGGAATTGCTTTTCTATTGTCCATTTGTTGGTCTAAGTTTGTTATCAATACTCTTCCTAAACTATTTGCGGAATTGCCACGAGTCTTCTCACACACATTCATCTCTAGATCTAGTTGTAGAGCTAATAGGCATGGGCACATAATAGATTCTGGAACCGCTCCAGTGGCCTAGTGGTTAGAGCATCCACCTCAGATGCGGGAGGTCGTGGGTTCGATCCCCGGCTGAGTCATACCAAAGACTTGCAAAAATGGTACTAACAGCTGCCTCGCTTGGCGCTCAGCATTAAGAGGTTAGTGTTAGGACTGGTCGGCCTGGTGTCAGGATAATGTGACTGGGTGGGACATCATGCTTCATGTCTGTGGCATGATGCCCCAGTGCTAGACATCACTTTAAACTGCCACACTGCAGACATCGTAGTGATATGACTGAAAAATTATTAAAAGCTGCGTTAAAAATCAAAATCACACACACACACACAGATTCTGAAACAGATATTATGAACAATGATACAAAAAAAATCAAACCTTTTGTTGTTAAAAATATGCTTTTTATCAGCTCATTATAGCGCAGATCATTTTAGTCTGAATTTATTTTCTGCATGATAATGTTTACTCTAGGTGTTGAAGAGTAATAAGAGATCTGTAAAAGTGGTCTCGAGAGCTAATTAACTAGCCATTTACATTCACAAATAATTCTCAAAGTAGTTCTTGCACTGAGGAAATTGTTTTAATTTTTGCAGAGGGAAGTGTCGAGTGGCCCACTATCCAGACACACGTGCAGCGCAGGGCTTCAAGCCCACGCAGGATAACTTTTATTATATTCTTGGATACAACCCAGAAACCAAGAGGCTGGCGACCACACAGGGAACAATACGGGTCGGCTCTATGTATCAGGTAAGCCTGTTATATGCCTTGTTTACCAGTGTTAAACTCGCATCCTGCCAAGCCAGTGTTAACACACATAAACGGCTTAGTTTACTTTACTACCTGTAAAAATGTGCAAAGTATAAAACTGTAAATAAACATGCACATTGTACATCTGATGTTAGCTGATGCACATGTCCAGACAATACAACCGGTTGTATTATTAATATTTTCATTATGTACATATATGTAGCAGTATGATGCAGTACCATAGTGATAATTATGTTCTACCTGAATTGAACAATATGTTTGCCAAAGACCTGTCCTTCAAACTGATTTGTCATAATAAGAGGTAAATGAAAACAAATCGCAAATTGGGTGGTGTACTTCAGTATATACTCACTTATAGTCCAGCCCAACTGCAAATAGCAGTATGCCACTGCAGATCAGGGTCTGTATTGTTTTTTTCTACTGATTACTCCATACAAACTGCATTATGCGACGGCAGATCTGGGTCTTTGCAGTTTGCAGTTGAATTTGTCTTACAAGTTAGTGACCGCTTCAGTGGCCTGAGTGGTTAGGTTCGAATGAAGGAGGTCGCAGGTTCGAATCCCTGCTAAGTCATACCAAAAGACTTATAAAAATGGTACTAGCAGGTGCCTACGCTTGACACTTGGCATTAACTCATTAACCCCTGGAGGTTTTTGTCATTTTCGGCTGAAATGCAAGTAGGAAACGCATTTTGGGGGCTATTTCTGAATACATCCTAATACATCGACTTCTAAGAAATTTCCGGTTAACCTAATGCCTTGTTGTATTAGAAACATCGTTTTTCATTTCTCTCGCACATGAGCAGAAAGGTAAAAGTTCAAGTTCTTTTTTGCTTAACTCTTTACCTTTTGCTAATGCAATAGCCTTGTAACCCCAGAGACACATATACAAGCTGCTGATAATACTGTCTCTCTTCCAGCTGGCTCATACATGCAATTCCGGCCAAGGATTGGGAAATCCCAGAGATGCATATAAATGTTCCGTATTAAAGCTTTGCATTGGATGAAATCGCAAACATCCGGTCTTTTTAACAACATGTAGCCAATGATAATAGTCCTTATATAAAATGATGAAAGTGTTCTGTTAGTAGTTTTACAGCATATAAGTGGGAATTTCCTTTGAAAATGAGGTCAGTTGTCAAAGTGAAACAAAATGGCAACATTCATGTATTCCGACGATGATTGCAATGAAAGTTTTGAAGGATTTGAAATTGATGGCATTGCAAATGACATTGCCTTTAATGGTCCGATTAATTAAAGATGAAGGATCAGACATTAGTATAAGTTCTGTTTCCACGTCTGACATTTCAGTTTTATCTGAATCTGAGGATGAAATGCGCCACGATCTTTTCTGGTCAGAACACGTGCGACTGTTACATGTGGGCGACTTTACAGCTGATTCAGGGCCAACATTTAATTTAGATGAAAATGCAAGGGAGATAGATTTCTTTTTACAGTTTTTTCCCGAAGAAATATTCCAGTTGTGCAAAACAATGGTGAGAAAAGTAGTCTAATATACATTATAAACACAACAGATATCTTCAGGTATATTTTTTATTATGAATATGTGAATATACACATTGATTCCAGAGGATTATATGTACTTGTTGGTGAAAATGAGTGGCACAAAACTTTGGTAAGCGTTTAAAATATTCATTTTCATTAAATTACATAGTTTGCATGGGACAAGATTGATATAGAAAATGTAGACAGCATGTGCACTCAAGAAGCTCTCACTCAGGCAGCCATTATGATGCTCTGGGGCTCAGCCTACAAACAACTGCTAGAGGGCAGGCTGCTTATCAGGCTTAGTAGGCAGGGCAGTAAGTACTTGCAGAAGGTTAAGAGTTAACAGACCCATCATTTTCGTATCGAGACCACTCTTTATTCCTAATGCCCATCTTATCCTACTTTTTGCAAAGGTTCACTTGTCTGTGTGCAGTTCAGACCGGTCTGCCTTAGATCTCGAGGCCAAAAAGTCTAAATCCGGACACAAAATTGGATTCCGACCACGTGCAAAGTTTTGGTTGAAAAAATCGGATCCAAAAAATTACATTTTTCCCTCTGTATTTTGTAGTGCAGCTAGAACGTCAGATTATTGGGTATCATTGTAGAGCTACATCTGTCTGCCTTTCTATAATACCACCCACTTTAGTGTACCATACATGACCTTGACGCTACAGAGCTCGGAAGTAGGCTACTACCTTCTGACGTGTAAACGAAGGTGCCAGGGGTTAATGAGTTAACAAGGGTTTTGGAAATTTTTTACAAATTGTCAAGGAAAGGTTGAAATTTGTAATTTATGTGCAGTGTTGATGCACAAGTGATTAAATACACAAGGAGTATTCAGATTTGGTGACATCATCAAAATACGTGCATTAACTCATTAACCCCTGGAGGTTTTTGTCGTTTTTGGCTGAAATGTGAGCAGGAAACACATTTTGGAGGCTTTTTCTGAATACATCCAAATACATTACCTTCCAAGAGATTTCCAGTTAACCTAATGCCTAGTTGTGTTAGAAATATTTTTCATTGGCTATTTCACTCGCACATGAGCAGAAGGGTAAAAGCTGGTGATCTTTTTTCTTTTTTTTGCTTAACAGACCCATCTTTTTCATATCGAAACCACTCTTTATTCCAAATGCCTATCATATCCTACTTTTTGCAAAGGTTCGCCTATCTGTGTGCAGTTCAGACCATCTGCCTTAGATCTGAGGCCAAAAAGTTTAAAATCTGGACTCAAAATCAAATTCCGACCACAGGCAAATTGTTGGTGGGGGTCCAAAACATTGCGTTTTTCGCTTTTTTTTTGTAGTGCAACTAGATCATCCAGATTATTGGGTATCATTGTAGAGCTACATCTGTCTACCATTCTATAATACCACCTGCGTTAGTGTATCTTACATGATCTTGACACTGCAGAGCTTGGAAGTAGGCTACTACCTCATGACACGTAAATGAGGCCCCAGGGGTTAATGAGTTAAGAGGTTTGTGTTGGGACTGGTTGGCCTGGTGTCACTGCGAGTGTCAGGATAACTTGAGTGGGTGGGACATATGATACATGTCTGCAACATGATGCCCCAGGGCTAGACATCACTATAAACTGCCAAACGGCAGACATCATAGCAATACGACTGGAAAACTATTAAAGCTATCCAGTAAATCCAAATCACACACACACCAGACTGCCAACTCTTAAGATTTTGCCTTAAGTCTTACGAAAATTACCCTTAAGATATAGACTTAAGGCATACAAGCAAAAACTACGGAAAAATGATCGTTGCCGAAAAATCCGGATAATTCATTTGTCTGTGTTTTATTTGGATCCGAGTTCCATATTAGAATTAGTGAAATTAGTTAGCAAACCAGACTGACTTTGCAGCAGCACCCTAGACACTTTAAACTACATCTGTTTGTTGATACGAAGCGTCTGCATGATCAAACTTGATTATAGAATATTTTTAAAATGGCATCCCCAAAGTGATGCATATTTAAGCCGAAAGGGAAAATAAGCCTCTAGAAAAGTGTTAATAATCAACACAAAAGAATAAAAAGGAATATTCAGGTTCTTATAAATAAAAGATAGAAAGGACACAAATACATTTATTGGACATCACATGCCAATTTGAGTACGTCTCATGGTGGGAGATATGATTGCCGTCATCATATGAAATGGAAAAAGAATTTCCAAGAATTATGTCAAGTTGAGAGATAGCAACAAGCCATTGAGTTGCATAGGGTTTGGAACTAAAGTTTATGCAATGGTACTAGTGGTAAATAAGGACAGGTAAAGGATGTACAGGAAATGACAAACTTTACAAACTTTTCAGTTGAACATAATGTTGTCATCGCTGTGTCGAACTTTTAATTGTTTTCCAGCTTTACAATAGCAGTTATTGATATTTTGTTACACCTTACTGAAAACTGGTCAATCTTACAGAAAAAAATTAGCTGCCTTACTGAGACGGACTCGTCGGGGTTGGCAGGTCTGACACATACACACTTAGCAGCGAGTATAGATGGTACATGCACGTCAACTGTGACTTGCATATAAATCCTTACATAGATTGGCTTCTGATTATCTTGAAAGTAATTTTAAATTTGAGGAAAATATACTTGCATAAGAATCCATTTTGATCACTAAATTATTTATCAAAACCAAACTTGGAGTTTTATAAAAGTTCTGCTATTTCTGGACTTGCTTTCTGCACTGAATATTTGGAGAAATATGAAAGTGTGCAGAGTACCTTAATTGTGACTCTTGTTGCTATATAATTCAGTTGTTTTGAGCTGATGTTAATAGTAAATGTTGAATTTAAAACTGAAAGTGGCTTCTGTTTGATTTAAGCTGGATGAGTGAAATTTAGGCAGGATCAGTAAAATTATTATTTTGGGTTAATGAAAAAGAGTTCCTGATTCCTATCCCACCGTGTACATATTTATTATTTGTAGTAGATCAGTTATCTAGTTTTTATTAGTATTTTGGCCTAAAGAAACAACAACTTGCAACAATTGCACATCAATTTTGTATAATTCTGAAAGGCTGCAGCATTTACCAAAATGTTGAAACAATTCCATGGTTTACAATAACCGAAATAATGCTATTTTGATGAAAATAATTAGAAACAACTCATATTTACCCATTATGTTACTTGATGTTACTTAACAGCTGTCAGTTGTAATAGTATAGTGTAAACTGTACCTCACTGAAGTGCAACAGTTCTTTTGCTGTCAAGTCCTTTACCAGTTATTATGACAATTTAATTTGCTGCACATTCTTTACCTGTTTTATTCCTCTGTGCATTCTTTACCTGTTATTATGACAATTTCATTTGCTGTTCGTCCTTACCTGTTATTATGAGGGTCCCTGGGTGGCCGAGTGGTCTAAATCACTCACCATTACCAACCACTGCCATCTCCCCTCCATTCGTGTGGGTGTTTGAGTCTAGGACTTGGCCTCCGTGGGTATGTGAAAAAGCTTGCCAGCAGCATCCTGCGAGTCAGTGGTTCTTCCCATTTTTTCAGGGTTCTTCCTCCACCATCTATACTTGTCTCTATGCATAGCCTACCCTTTGCTGAAAAATTACGTTAAGCTCACAACATCAACCACAATAACAACAGCAACAATCTGTTATTATGATAGTTTTATTTGCAGTTTTATTTGCTGTATGTCCTTTACTTGTCCTTGTGAGTTTCATTTCCTGTACATCCTTTACCTGTCCTTATGACAGTTTCATTTGCTGCACTGTACATCCTTTACCTGTCATTATGACAGTTTCATTTGCCGTACTGTATATCCTTTACCTGTCGTTATAACAGTTTCATATGCAGTACCGTAATCCTTTACCTCTTATTATGGCAGGAATCAGTTTGTATCACATGTCATTGTGAAATATAAATCACAATTTCATTAAATCTTCCTTGGAATTTTCATGATATTGTTTCCTACTCCTGTTTATATGTACATGATGAAAAACTGGGTGTACTAGTGTTTTGCCGAGGATATGACATGTACTACAAAACAAGTTTTTATAGTACATGTTTGACTGATAGATAAATTGTAAGCAATGATTCAAGCCCCTGTGCTCACACCCAAAGAAAATAAATCAGTTGAAGATAATAACATAACTGATAGCAATATTTCGGACAATTGAGTTAAACAAAATGAGATTAGTAGCGTGAGTAAATTTGATTAGAGGAGAAAGTTCCATTACAGATGGTTGAAAGATCTTCCATGGTTGGCATATGATTCCAGCAAAATAACAATCATGACATGCAGTCTCTGTAAAAGTCGTAAAAACAGAAATCTCTGACTGAACACAACACCAGTTTTAGAACTAGTACACTGAGCTGACATGCAGCAAGCAATGACCACAAGGCTTTTGTTATTGCTTATTGTATGGTTGGTGAATTTCAGAAAGCAGTGGATAATGTTGCGGGTGAAAAGGAGGCCAGCATTCTAGTTTTTGTGAAAGTTGTATTTTGGAATTTTGATTATAATCATGTAAGGAAGGCCCTGAGACTCATTCATTATTCAGCACAGAGTACAGAGTTATAATCATGTAAGGAAGGCCCTGAGACTCATTCATCATTCAGCACAGAGTACAGATTGAATGAAAACTTAACATTGTATACATGTGTATAATCTTACTTTTAATAGCACACGCACTTCAGCAGATACAAATATATGGAAAATTTCATATTGTTGACCCCACATTTTTTAAAATGGTCTCATTTTTTTGGGGCACTCACAGGGCCCAAAGGCCCCATTGGGGTAATTTCTTGGCAGAATGCTGGTGTACTGTCAAGACCTGCATGGGAAGCTTTGTAGGATCTGCAATAACAAATTATGCAGTGGCTTACAAACTTGACAGTGCTTCTTTAAAATGTTGGTAATCAGAGGTTATGTTAGCAGACATGTTATTGAAAGGTAAACAATGTACTTGAAATACTTTTTTTAGTGTTGTCAATAAATCAAGCTGATATATAATTTATTGCAATGTGTGCATTTTCCTAATGAAGCAGCATTTGATGTGAAAATTGTGTATACTTTTAAGTAAAGAAGGAACAAAAATCCAACTAAACAGTCTTCTTGGAAGAAATGTTGAATTATATGAATTAAGTTGAATGGGTAGTTCCTGTGTCACTGACAGCCATTTGCATTTTGCATGTTCATTTAAATTTAGTAAATGTTTACAGACAGTGAACTACAGTGAGCCATTTTCTTGTATAAATGTGGAGCCTTACTGTAAACAGCATTGATCTGGATATACGAGTAGATATATACATGTGTATAGGGTTTATTGTCATGTCAACATAATACCAGCTATATAATGAGAATTACAAGGCAAAATCTAGATTTCGGTAGAACATATAATTTAAGATGTGATCTGCCAAAACATTTTGTCAGCAGAAATGTGTCTATTCTGTTGGCAGTTGTTATAGTCATCGAGCCAGTTTTCATCAGTAATATAAATGAGTCAGTTTTCAATATATTTTCAATATTTCATCATTAAAATATTAAGTTTACATCTTTATATACACGAAACTTACACTTAGATTATTCTATTGCATATAGCTTGTTGGGTAAATAGGCTATAAAAGTAACCCAGTTGGAACGGAGGTCCTCAGCCTTTCCTAACCAGTTCACCTCATTCATTTTAAAGTACTGTTTAATATATTGAGTGGTCTGTTTTATTTCAGTAAGCTCATTACTTTTTTAAACTTGTATACCTGATGTATTAATAGTGATAATCATTTGAAGATCCTCAGTGCAGCTTAAAATAACATTGCAAATTGCTTCAATGTCTGTCTGAATTTTTCCATCAGGTGGACCTAAACATTGCATAAAGCAGCGTTATTCATTGAATAAATTCATTTTCTGCACCTAATTCCTTGCTTATTTAATTCTTAAATGCATGTACTTGTTTATCTATCAATGATGCTTACATGAAACAAAATAAGTCTGTGTTTGTTTCTGATTGGTCTCCTATTGCATACTCACAAACTCTTCATATGCTTTTACCTTCAAAGCAAAGTAATCCAGATATATTCATTGTGATTCAGGTCAACTTTTTGAACAAATGAATAAATGCATTTTCAAGCTGAAGTGGATTGTTGCTCTTGTTTTAAAAGCTACTAAAAGCAGAGACCACACAGAATTAATTACAATTTTAAAATATATGATCTATGGAGAACCATGATGAACTGGTAGCTGGAGAGAACTATGGGGATACCAGTTCACCCATTTCACTTCATCTATGCATCTGTACACCAATCTCTCTGGGCAGGAGCACTTGATTTGAACACTAAACTTATGGTTTTGGTCCCTATTTGGTTGAAGTTCTAACAGATGAAAACAGGGTCACTTGAATTACTCTCCAGGGTTTATTAGTAGCGTTAATTAAATATTGCTTGATTGCTTTTAGCTTGGCATAGTGCAGGTAACAGTAGTAATTTATTGTAAATGACACAGACCAAATAAGCTCATTTTATGTATAAAAAAAAATCATCTTTCATGAGTGCTTATCTGTTGTGAAAGTTATGACACAAGTTGCTTAGTTTCTATCATGTGTCAGTTCTGCCAGTTTAGATAGTTTAAAAATTATCACTAGATTAGATACTTTAGTAAGGTTGTCTTCAATAAAAGAGAACTTTGCAAACATTTTACTAATATTTACTAATTTACTAATAATTTTACTAATATAAAAATCTTAAAAGCAGATATTTGTAGTGTTTGTTAAGGTTAACCTTCATTAACCAAAGATGCTGTACATCTATAACTGTCAGTTGAACCATTACACTAATTAGGTATAGTTTAAATTGCTTCTGAGAGTACAGTGGCTGGAAGTCTGCTAGCCTTTAGTCAGTATTGTATCAGGAACAGTGTACATGTAGAATTTATGTATAGAGCTGGAACCTGAAGGGCTGATGGAATTTATGGGTGGAACTGTACTTGAATGCATTTGTGAGCCAAGGAAATACTTTTGTTTTGTGTCTGGTGGTCGATTGATGGACATGGTATTGGGCATTAGCAGCTGGAACATCATCACAGGATGCCTCTTGGGACAAGAAAGATTGCCTCCCTTGGTTGCATTTTGCAGCAGGAGAATACATCAGGGCTATTCTGCATCCTTGAACCGACATAGTATTGTGCAATACTTGCATACTTTAAAGGTTGTTTCATGCAGGTTCTTTTTTTTTTTGGTGCAGGCTCGTATGCCTGAATGCAAGCCAGAGGTCGTACCCCAAGATATGCCAGAGAAATGTGAGGGTTTGGAAGAGCTCCGGTGGCAGCCACAGAGTGTCCTGGATGGGGATCTTATGATGTACCTCCGTGCTGCTAGGTAAGTAAAATTATTCCTGTATGTTTGAGAAAATTTTAGAATTGAGGACTCACAGTTAATAAGATTTTGAGTAGAAATTTGCATAACATGATTTTAAAGAGTACAAATGGATTAAATGTGAGCTGAGTTTGATAATAATGACATGTAGGTTTGACCTAACAACCCCCCCCCAAAAAAAAACAGCATGGCCTGGTGCACTCAATAAATGGGTTTAGTGCATGTGCATGCTTGGAATGAATGAAATAAATTGTCTCCACAAGGCAAGCAAAACCAATATTGGCATTAGCAGTTGCCAAAATCACTAAGATGCTCAATGTTTTAAGATGGTGGTTCATTTCAGTTAAAACAATTTAGTGGGCAACACTACTGATTTTTCTGGTGTTACTGCAGACCATTATTGTAAAAAAAAAAATTGTTGTTTAAATGGTATCAGGAACTTGAGAATATAACTTGTAGAGATGTTCCATTTAGCATAAGTAAAATATTGATTAGTTTATCATTGTATCCTTTAAGGGTGCAAGATTGAGAATCAAAAATCTTTTGGGGATCAAACTAAGTAAAACAACAAAAAACAAAATAAACCTCAACAAACTTTGGTATCAGAACTGGGGGTCAAACAAAAATTTGGGGGTCTCTGATTCACAGATGTAAAGAAAAATTGTACGAGAAGTGGAAGCTTATTTAATAGTTGTTACATACTGTGTGAGGTAGTTTTACGATGGCAAGATCCAGAATAGAAAATTTCACTATGCAACTCTCTTTATTAAATCCAGTAATTTAGTACATGTATATATTTGGGCTCTTGCTCAACCTAGATGGCAATACCAATTAAGGTTGTGGAACAAGTCATGAATATTTAGTGGAAGGTTGAACTTCAGGCCCCTCTGAATGACCTGTTGGGGGGGTTCTAAGGGGTCAGGTGTGAAAATGAGCAGGAATCTGGGTGGGTTTTGGTGGACAGAAGGGAAATTATCTGGTCTGTTGAGATAATTTTGTCAAGATGATTAGTAATAGATGCTATACTTTATAAGATTTTAAACATTTTTTAATGAAGATTTGAAAAGTTGAGATAATTTGGGTCCTGTGTGTGTAGTCACCTTATTGTATTGAATATTTTGTTAAGTGGTAACCATGGTAAGAGTTGAAGAGTTTTTAACTCCTAATCCGAGGATCATGAATTTGATGCCCATCCATGCCAGTCTGGGTCTGCTGCCATTGTGTGTCCTTGGGAAAGTCATTTTGCTACCATTTCCTCCACATGAAACAGCTAATTTGTTAAAAGTGCCATTACAACCAACACCACAATCAACAACAACTTTTTCTTTTTCTCAGTGTTGGGTTTGAGTATATAAAAATAAATATCTGGACTAGTTGTGACTGTAACCTTTGCTTGTAAAATATTTTCATACAGGGCTATATCTCCTTGGATATGTCTTGTTTTGACCAAAATTTTGATCTCTTAATTTATCCTTTGAAAATCTTCCACTGGCAAGTTTTAGAATTTATGTTTACAATAAATCAGAGCATTGTTAAATGCTTAACTTGGAAATTGAAAATAATTTAAAACAAAAATGTACATGTAAGGCTTGTGTGACCTACCTGTCCACAATACATGTAGGATTGCCATTTAACTGTTATTTTATACTTTAGGTATAATGCAGGTAACTTCTGTTTTATATATTTTTCAATGAAGTTTACTTCTGTTCAACAGGAGTGTTGCAGCATTTGCAGGGATGTGTGATGGCGGATCAACTGAGGACGGCTGTCAGGCAGCCTCAATGGATGAGACCACCATCAAGGCAATGAGCATGGTAGGATTCCTGTTTGTATCACAGAATAATTGAATGAGTGCATGAAAGGATAAATGAATGAATGGGTGGGTCATTGACTCCAAAATGATGTATGAAGGCATAAGCTTTATGAACTACCTTCTTGGAAAATTCATTTAATAAAAGTAAGTTACAAACTGAATGAATTAGTGAATCATTGAGAAAGGAAGGATGGAGGGAAGGACAAATATGACAACAGTTATAATTAATAAAATCCTGATATGTAGGTTTTGGAAAACAAAGCGGAAATGGAGGCACCTATTACTTACCATATGTATTACCATATGTACTCACTTATGTCGCAACTGCAAACGACAAAAATCTGATCTGCTGTAGCATAATGCACCTGCAGATAAGAGTCAATATTGTTTGTTCTACTGATTACTCTTTACAAAATGCACAATGTGCAGGCAGATCTGGGTTTCTGCAGTTTGCAGTCAGACTAGTCTTTTTTAATGAGTATGTATGGCATTCGTAGGTTATAATACTGATTATTCTCATACTAGTTAAGATTACAGGTAGATAATGGATGTAAAGTTGCACATTTAAATTACATTTCAGCTGCATACGTTTGATTATGACACTGGACGAGCACTCCAGGCCCTTGTGAAATCACCAGCCTTAAGGACCATGGACAAGAAATGGACTGATGAAGATGCGGTAAGTTTATATTAGCAAGTTTGATGTTTTGACTACCTCTGTAGCATTATCTTCAAAGTCATTCTAATTAAGCGTAACATTCGTTAATGTAGTTCTTTTAGCCTGCTTGTGCCAATAAATGTGAGTTTGCATTGCAGCAGCTGGAAATTTTCTAGTTGGTCCTAAATGAAAGTGATGCTGATCTTGTTTCCAATATGACTGCCGCAGTGACCATTCTGAAAATCTTGTTCTCGCTGCTCATTCTGAAAGAAAAGTTATATTACCAATCGTGTTTTCACCAGATTTCTTACGATGTCTGGTTGGTCTTAAATGAAGATGGTGCTGATGTCTGTCTAATATTGCAACCACAGTGGCCAGCTGAAAATCTTGTTATTGCTAATTCTCTTCAATGATGCATAGTTGGTCCAAATGAAAATGGTGTTGATATGATGCACAGTATGGCCAACACAGTGGATGGTCATATCAAGATGAGCTTCATATGATGCCTAGTTGGTCCTAATGGTGCCATTCAGCTATTCAATATACGTGCCATAGTGGCCATCTTGAAATGGTCATATCAGCATGGGGTTTTCACTGATAGACTTCTTATGATGTCTTGTTCATCTTGAATGAAAGGTGCTTATCCAAGTTCCAATATGACTGCTACAATGGCCCTCTTGAAAATCTTGTTATCACTACTTCTCCTAAACGACTGGTCATCAATACTTGATGCTTTCACCAAAAGACTTCTTTTGATGTCTGGTTGGAACTAATTAGAAAGGGGCCCCGAGTGGCCGAATGGTCTAAAGCGCTCTCCGTTACGGATCACTGCCATCTCACCTCTGTCTGACATCCAATATGCCCACAATGGCAGCTAATTTGAAAATCTTGTTGCTGAACAATATCAAAGATGGTTAAGCAATCTGCAGTTCTAAGGAAGAAGACTTATCATGACTTCCAAGAATTTATTTCAACCAGTAGAGCATCAGTCTCATTGATCGACCATTGTTGTTTTTCTTAGCTCAAATAGTGATGGACCAGTAGGGTTGTTGTCCATCCATATTTTAGCACAAGTTTATAACAACTACTCTGAAATTACTTAAAATATTGCAATTTAACTTATTACATACATTCATCCCAAAGTCTAGTTGATCCTAAATGAAGATGACGCTGATCTGAACTGAAAATCAAATTATTGCTGCATCTCATGAGCGAAAAGTCATATTGGAATGGGATATTCACCAGAAGACGTCTAATGATGTCTAGCTGGTCCTCAATGATAAAATGGTTTTGATCAGATTTCCAATATGACTGCCTGGTGGCCATCATGAAAATCTTATTGCAACTCCTGAATGGATGGATGGTCATATTTTTTGGGGTTTAAGCATTTAAAAATGTATGATATCTGGTTGGCCTTAATTGAAAAAAAGTGCCATTATTACATCCAATAAGGCCATTACAATTGTCATCTTGAAAAATTTTTGTTACTACTTTTCTTGAAGTAATGGTGATATGGACATGGGTATTCACCCACGAAATTGTGATATCTGATGGTGGCCATCTTGAAAATATATTTGCTACACTGAATATCAAAGATGATTTCAATGCTGCACAGTTAACCAGTACAAATGGTCTAGTCTTGGATTTCTGGAAATTAATTTCTACCAGACAAATGTCAGTCTCTTTAAGAGGCTTTTATTCTTAGGAAGGGTTACACATTTTACAGGGGCCCCGAGTGGTCTAAAGCGCTATCCGTTACAGATCACTGCCATCTCACCTCTGTCTGCATGGGTTCGAGTCTCGGATCCGGCCAATGTGGGTATGTGAGAAAGCTTGCCAGTAGCTTCTCGTGGGTCGGTGGTTCTTTCTGGGGTTTTCCCGGGTTCTTCCTCCACCATTAATACTGGCCACCATGTATAGCCTATAGTGTGCTGAAAAATGGCATTAAACCATACAACAACAACAACAACAACACATTTTACATTGAAAGAAAAGGTAATTTTTCTTTTCTCCAGGTCAGTGTGCAAGGAAAATTAAGGATTTCTTGATGCATGCATGAATGCCTGTTATAATGCCATTAATTTCAACATACTGTGGAAAATTGTTATGCTGTTTAATAGTGTCATTTACTACCAGACAAATGCAAATCTTGGGGGTTTTTTTGTTGTCGACTGTTGATGTGAATAAAATCCTCAGACGTAATGATGGTCATAGTTGCTCTTCAGGACAGCAGGAAATACAATTGCCAGAGAGGTCACTTTTTTGCTTAAACTCCTAAGTCTTTGCCAAAAATAACATGCCAGCCACTAAGGTATACATCATGGTGCATATGAAAATAATGCCAGGAAACAGGCTAGAAACTTTAATTATCATTAGATATAGTCTTTTGTCAGTTTTTAAAGCTACAGATAAAACTTGTCTGTGCATTAAATATCTGTACTGCATTTTGTGGAATAAACATTTTTTAAGGTCCCAGTTATGTTTGATCTATTATTTTTTCTTTATCTTGTCTTCCTAATCTTATAAATAACTTAGTACCATTTTAAAATGTATACAGTAGAACTTTGATTATCTGTCACAAATGTTAAGAATTTATTTTTGTGAAAACTTTTCATTTCAGATTATATTAGCAATATTTCAGAAAAAAAATACTTTTCTAAAATAAAATTTTGAACAGGAATCATTCTTGTGAAAATAAGTGGGAGAAAAGGACTTGAGAAGTAGAATGATAGTCTGAATATAATATTTCATTGTTTAAAAAAGCAAACTATGTATACAGCAAGAAGCAAATCAGTTGGACTGTAAATAGGTGACAGATGTCAACAGAAATGAAGAGTAAAGAGTGTTGCAGATAATTCATTGGGAAAATTAATGTTTATCATTTTTGTTTCTGCCAAACTTTGAAGAAATTTGGGGTTCTTGAATTGGAGGAATGGATACACCATTGAGTCACATTTGGTCTTAACTTTTACTGGCTGTATACAGGTATGTGTAAAGTCACAGGAGGATGCAATATGATTGTATGTTGTTTGTTTTAATGAAAGTATTATGCATTCAGAATGGGCTGTATAAATTCTGAAAATTATATGCTGTGATTGCTGATATGATTGCTAATGGGGTGAGCAGCAGGATGAGACCATTTTTACATTGATCTGCATATGTATGGAGGTAAAGGGGCAGTCTTATGGGAATGTGGAAAGTAACATTGTGACATTTAAACCTCTTTTTAGCTCACTTCAAAATATTGCTGCATATACAGAGAGGAGGAAGGAGCGCCCCTCTTCCTTATTTTTAATGGACAGCCTCCCTCATTCCCATTAGAGTCTGTATCTCTCTCTCTCTGTTGGGGAAGACTACTCCCTGGGTCAGGAATGTTCTGTGATCTCCATGGTTTGGAGATAACCTAAGGACCAAGGATCCCTGATGCTTTTTACGATGCTGTCAGTGCTGGTGAGGGCTTGATCCTAGGTCCTTCCTAAGGGAAGAAAAACACCTGAGAGTGAGTGCTTCCTCCAGTTCAGATGCAAGCAGTGCCCTCTCCAGGGCCGGATATAATCAGTGAAATCCTGTCCCTTATAATAAGTTCTTCTGGTCAAGACCTCAACCACTTGCCTTTATCTCTCTCTTAACCTGGGGACTCAACCAAATTGGGATTGTTTGTATGCCTTCCCCCTTTAAAAATAATTTAACATATGCTCTACCACATCAGGATCTTCAAAGCTTGGCTCATCTTGGTTGCCCTGCTATGGGGAAAGTGGTCATGGTTCATTGATCTACTAGCCTAGGAGATTATCACAGAGAAGGGGCCTACTGCCATGGCCCACACATACTTCACCTTCATGCTTGACTTGCCTCAAGCGATCAATCCACCAGGACCAGTACAGGTTACCACTTGCATGTTTCAGGTTAGGATCCTCCAGGGTTTACAGTGCATAGTATAGAACCATCTGAGATTGATGAAATACAAAAATGCATTGATCCTGACTATCCCCCTTTGAGTGCAGTTGTAGATTTTACTCTCTTCCATTCTGAAGAAAGTGTATTTTCTTTGTCTGCTATCAAGCCTCCATTGGTCAGACATTCATCGTTTTGATCTCATCAGGTATTTTGAGCTTCAGAGACAAGCATCTCATTAAATAATGCCTAAGTGGAATCTATTGTGCATTCTTTGGGCATTGTCAAAATCCCCTGATGAATCTTAAGTAATGTTTCCATCAAGAACCTTACCTTTAAGACTCTTTTTTTCTGGTCTCCTTGGTGTGAAAAATTGGGGGTTTTTTTGGAAAATTTTTTCCCCTCAGGCTCTGTGTAAGCTAAAAACAGGATGAATATATGCAGCTCTTTTTAGTACCATACCCTGGCCACAAAAGAATGCTGTTGTGACCTACATTTCACATTTGACTGACTTGGGATACTTTTTTTGCATTTAGCTCATGACCAAAGTTTTTAACACCAGCATATATACTGATACTCTTATGCCTACATTCATAAAACTTCTTGATGGAATGTGTTTAGATGAGTACTACACTGTCATATAAATAGTAGGCAAATGTGACCTACATTTCATGTTTCACTCTTGTTGAATGTACTGCTTAAAGTTCCAGCTCTGTTCATGCCAGGATCATAAAACCAGATGAGTATATGCATCCCTTTTATTGCCATACCCTTGCCACAAAAGAATGTCACTGTAACCTACACATTTAAGCACCATGTGCACATGCTGCTTTATTAAGATTTGCAAAATTTAGTGAGGGGATGATCTTGATGAGTCCTAAAATCACAGAAGTAGGTCACAAGTGACCAGCATTTCATGTGTTATGATATCTGTACTTTTTGTAACTCCTGGTACATGATTTTATCGAATTTTTTTAATTTTCCTTTGTGGTTGTGAATTGTAGGGTTTATCATTTTTTGCCTATGTGACTAGGGTCTCTGAGGAATATTAAGAATGTAAAATTACATAGGATCTATAAATAGATGCTTATGTATATGTTGACAGTTACTTATAATAATCTTAATAATAAGACTTGTTGACACCTTTGGGTTAATTTCTGGTGGGGTTTGGATGGTCCTAGAAGAATTAAGTAGTTTCCTGTTTAATGGGCTAGGTCATATAGGTATTTCGAAATATTTATTTAGTAGTATGATGTGTCATGTTGGGGGTATATTGTGAAATGTAGTTGTTATTGAAGGTATGTATATAGAGAAAACAGAGCAATAAGATTCTTTCCTATTTTGGAATCATTCTTATTTCTTGCATTTTGTTGTAACACCATGCAGACGTGTTTTATGTTGTACTTAGATATTATTCAAGAGGAAAAACATTTGTTTGTACTGTTCATTGGATATAGAAAGTGCTCATATTTTGGACTATAATATTATTTTGGAACTATTATTCTGGAACTATTGTGAATTATTCATAGGAGTTCTGGACAACACCAGTTTGATGTCACAGTTCTTGGCGGACCAGTACATTTCCGGTTGTGAAGTTTATACAGATCTTTTCATTTTTTTGGACTTTAACTCTTTCAGGATTATTTTGAATTCACTTCATAATACTGTAATTTTCTCTCACATTTTCATTTATAGCATTGATAATTAAATTGTTTGTTAATTTTTACAAAACTTGTTGGTTTTACTTCCTTCTGTTACCTAGTTTATGACCATAGAGTCTTAACAGATGCTTTGCTGCCTTGGTTTCATTCTCAGGCACTGTTTGTGTCAGAATCATCAGACTTGATGATTTTATGCATTCCTATTGGTACTAGTTTGCAAGCTCACAGATATCAACAAATTAGGACCCTAAATTCACTATATACAGTAAACTTGGTCTCATAATAGACTGAATTTTTTAAGATCCATTGTATATGGAAGAGATGTGCATGGATGTGTATATGCAGAGTTGTAAACAGGCACATGATGAAATACCAGAGATACTGTATAGGTCATTGTGTGTGCATCCAAGGAGGTGAGGCAAGTAAATTATGGTCTTAGCCATAGGTCTCAATATCCACATTTATTATTTTAGCTTACCAAAGAAATGAGCATAAATTGATAAGCAGAACATACAAATTAGTGCAGCTGTTAGATTAAACCAGTAAACCTTTGATCAGTTGTGTATGGTTGTCACAGATCTGATACAGATAATCAATAAATAACAGTAGTGCAGTGTTACTTGCTCAGTCTTTGAGGCCTGTATATACAGGATGTATCTGAGAATTCTCAAGTATGAATGCTTCTGTGTTTTATGATGTTCTGTCAGTCCTTCTTTGTTGGCCTATAATTAAGGAGAGATCTGGAATAGAAGAAGAAGAAAAAAGTTCAGTTTTTACAGTTACTCTTGTGCAGGTCTTGGCATGTTTGCAGGTGAAATTGTGGTATCAATTTCAAGGCTTGAAAAGATATTTCTGTTCTTGGAGTTTAGTTTTCAAGTCGTGAGAGAATCTGTATATACATTTTATTATTGTGATTCAACTTTTACATTTTCTTTGAAGTTTATCAGTAGATTAAAAATAATAAACTACCTACTTGAACCAATAGTTATACTGAGTCTATTTGCCAAGGAAAATTTTGATTTATTACCAAATGTATTGTTTTATCAGATTAAACTAACTTACATTTCAACAATATTATTTATATAAGTTGACTGGTTGCTATGTTTAATCAGCTGTTTCCCTGCCCTTTGGTAGAGAGCAGTCTAACAGAAGGAATTGCAATCAGCTAACAATAACAGTGCAGAAGAAAGAATGGCAATATTTCATACAGTTTGAATTTTTTCTGCTAAATTATCAGGCTAGCAATTAGTTAGATACTTTCTGCAGCAGATGTTTTAAAGGATCTTTCTGCAGTTTTCTTTCCTAGAAACCATGTGAAAGGGTAAAATGTTCATGTGACCAAAACTTCAAGAAAAGCAGTTGTCTTCCCTTAATAGAGTTGCTCTCCTCTTCCCACCTCAAAATAAAAGATAGTCTTTGTATAGGAGCAGTTTCATGAGGGGGACAAAGGCATAAATGTGAAACTGTTGTACCTTTGTGCAGAAGAGTTATCCTCTTTTTAGGGAATGGCCTTTTTCAGGGTCCTCCCAGGCAGCAGCTATGATTTTTTCATTGTTTAGCATGACACTCTTACAGTTGTTGGGTTGCAAGTTTAAATCCTGACCATACCAGCCCCATTTGGCAGCTGTGATGTCATGTGTCATTTGGCAAGTTACTTCTCTACAATTGCCTCAGCTCTAGATAGCAGAAGGTCTTTTATTTTTCCCCCCCCAGTGCATTTGGCATTTGTGGTCCTCTTACAGCTTCCTGACAGTGCCTATGTCCCCGTACAGCTTCATGTCTGCTCCCCTCCCCCCTTTCTGTCAGTGCCTGACCTTGTCATCTTCTATGTGCCCACTACGCCTTCTTAGATTCATAACATCTTAATTCATGTTGTCACTACAACTTCATTTACCTTTGACACATTTTAATGGTTTCATTATACCATAAGACTTTTTTTTTACAAAGTCAACTAAAGAGTGTATATATATATGTATATATATATATATATATATATATATATATATATATATATATATATCCATTTCTGTAGCATATACAGTACTTTTTTGAATATCACTGGTAAAGAGGACTCTAGTAGTATCAGGACCCAGCTGCTTTTATTTCAAGCATTCTATGATATCTAGGTTTTGTGGTATTCTGTTCAAGTCGTATTGCCATTAATCATCTGCCATTCATCGGCTGTATGAAAAACATGACTTTCCCATTACTTCGATTGAGTATTTCTTAATTGGTCTTGGTACTATTAAGTTGCTGCAATACAGGAAGTATATCGTTATTTGGTTTTACATTGTCAAAGAGTTTTGTTTTAGCCAGCTTCCTGTAAATAGCAGTAAGAGTGTTAATAAATGGCAGCAGCTGGTAAAATCAATATGTGGTGACGAGCTCGCAACCCAAAGCTCCTCGAGTGGGGAAATTGATCTGTTGTAGACTTTGCTGTTAAAGAGAGCTGTATGGCAAATGATAAGTTTTATTGGAAGGTTTTCATGAATGTAATTACGCATATGTTGGCTTTATTGAGTAATCAATAGCGCTGTGACATTAAACAAAATTAAATTACAATATTAGGAGAGAGATCGTGTCTCACTTCTGTATAAGTCATGGAGTGGGATAATTTGTGTGTGGGAAGCTGTGGGCCACCAAGATCAATCACTGGTCCTGAATATTGGCAGATTTTGCATAGCAGTGAGAAAGCTCCCATCTTATTTGGTATCACAGGCAAAAAGAAAAGTGATGAACATTATGGAGTAATACATTGTTGAAGCAGAAAATAGCTTAGTTAAATTGTCAATACAGTAGAACTTTGTTTATCCAGTACCTGATTAACCGTCAGTCTCTGTTAACCATCAGGGCATTGTACATCAAAATATTAAAAACAAGTACATGTACATATGTAGATATTGTTTTTTATGACCCAGTCTGTTGTATAATACTTTTAATGTACATATTCTATTATCCGTCTATTCTCATATCCGTCATGGTCTCAGTCCTGGATAATCAAAGTTCTACTGTATAGTCAAATGTCTTTATTAGCCATCTCTAATAAATGAAAAAAGTGACCTCTTGAGACAGGTGGTTGGCTAATTAGACAATTTCTGCAATAGCTTGGTTTCAGGGACCTTGAAAAAACAGCAGGTTGTGGCAGGTGGTTGCATAATTAGACTTCTTTTAAGGCAGGTTTGAATATAACTGATGATTTATTGAAGACTATTTGCTTTGTTAAACTGGCAAGTTCTTGCATGTAACTCGTACTTTACAAACTAGAAAGTACTTAAATGTAACTGCAATTTAAATGGAAAAGCAAAGATATTCCTGAATAACTGTAAATCATTATGACATTTTGAAGAAAAGAATAAACATTTTTATACTGGTCTATTATAAAACGAGGCTGAACAGTACAAAACATGGAATATCAAGAATCCAAGCTTTGATCTCCTCAAAGTTTTGTATAGCTGGAACACCTCTTCATTTTAAATACCTTTTCATAATAGACAATTTTATGGACCTGAAATTGTTCACCCAATATACAGATCTTGTTAATATTAATATGATCTTAAATATATTGACCGTTTTCATCTCGTACTTTATTACATGCCTGATATTTACACTCCACTACACTGTGTAATATCCAGGTGTTGCAGGTGAAGTTACACTGGAGTTATAGTTTTGTTGGGTATTAGCCTTTGATCGATGCATGACCATTGGAGTTAAAAATGACCTGGCCTACAAATGTAATCTACAGATTCATTATGTCCACTCCACTGTGTTTGTGGAATTGAGCATACCCTGCACCTGATGAGAGTTGTTGAGAGTCGAAATATTAAACAGCACGTGTAACTAAACTACACCAGTGTTCATTACAGAAATGGAAAAAGGGGGTGCTCCCAATACTAGGTTAAAAATATGGGGTAATTTAGAGATTACAGATGCTCTTAATCTGTATATTCTTGTAGAAATTCAAGCATGTATCATTATCACAGGCATCCCAACCCCCAAAAAATCAAAGTGTTCAGGAAACTGTTAGTTTATTTAACGAGGAAATGGCAGCAAACTGTGGTATATTGTCCAATTCTAGAACATCTGATTCCAAATATATAATGTTGGAAAAGTGAATATTTATTGCAGAAATTAATAAATCCATGACCCAGGTGTCTATGTTCATTATTAGCCATGCCTGCCACAAGCCAGAGTAAACATTCCCATCTTGAATTTGTTCAAGACATTCGAGTCAACACTTTTTTCTCTGTACACCTCATGTACTTAGGAATTAAAGGCAGCAATGTTTTTGCTCAGATTTTATTTTTTTTCTTCTTGACATTTTCTAACGGCGATCAAGGATCCTGTACTCAGATTGGTACCCTGCTGATGAAAATCAGACAATTGTTTTACATCAGCCAATGAAGTTGATCATCTTAGCTCTTTTCACAAGACCTCTTCGGTGGCCTAGTGGTTAGAGCGTCCGCCTCGGATGCGGGAGGTCGTGGGTTCGATCCCCGGTCGAGTCATACCAAAGACTTACAAAAATGGTACTAACAGCTGCCTCACGCGCTCAGCATTAAGAGGTTAGTGTTGCAGGACTGGCAATTGCGACCTAGTGTCAGGATAATGAAAATGTGACTGGGTGGGACATCATGCTACATGTCTGCGGCATGATGCCCCAGTGCTAGACATCACTATAAACTGCCACACTGCCGACATCGTAGCGATATGACTGAAAAATTGTTAAAGCTACGTTAAAAATCATAATCACATCACATCACACTCTTTTCACAATGAATGTACCCTTAGTAAGCTTGGGATGTGGTTAGTTAGATCTAAAATCAACCATAATGATCTTTTATCTGCCTAAAATGAACTCTACTTTAGAACAGGTGTGGTATGGCCAATACAAGTTTTGTTGACTGGGAGGGTGAGGTTCAGTGTTGGAAGGTTTGCCAATAGACAAGGGGAAATTTGGAACGGGGGAGGGGGAACAAATCCTTACAATTATTGTAGGTCTTAAGTATTCTGGCAAACCATTGAACTTTGAGTGTGAGTGTATGTGTGATTTGGATTTTTATCGTAGCTTTTAAAAAATTTCAGTTGTATTGCTACAGTGTCTGCAGTGTGGCAGTTTATAGTGATGTCTTACACTGGGGCATCATGCCACAGACAGGTAGCATGATGTCCCACCCAGTCACATCCTGACATCAGGCTGACCAGTCCTAACACTAACCTCCTAATGCTGAGTGCCAAGCAAGACAGCTGTTAGTACCATTTTTATAGGTCTTTGGTATGAATCTGCTGGAGTTCATACCCTTGACCTCCTGCATCCAAGGTGGATGCTGTAACCACTAGGCCACTGGAACGGTCCATTGAACTTTGCTAAAACATTGTATGATCATGATTCTTGACTGATTACTTTATCAAGGGCACTTTCAACATGATTGGCCAGTTTATGCCAAAGACATGGAAACTGAATGCCTTTTCCAAGGACATACTGAGGAAGCCAACCCTGCTTGGCATTGAACCCATGACTCTTGGATTACAAGACTGCCAATTATTTCCTTCTTACTTGGTGAATTAATTTCAGAAGAACACCTTTACAAAAAAGAGTGAAGACATAAGTTGAGTTCATTGTACTTTTTATATACCCTACATAAAATGTGAAAATGGACTTGGAAACTATTGATTATAAAGTTAGGACCAGTGCATTGTTTATCTTTACACACAACATATATTTTTTGTCCTGTAGAGGAGGAAGGTTTAATAACAGAAACAATAAGGTGATCCACTAGAACACCTAAATCACAGTTGGCAGCCTATCTGTGGGTCTTTATTAATTCTGTTATTGATATTGTCAGGGTAAGACTCCTATTATTTTATGGCTTTTAGAGGTTCTTTTGATCACAAATTTACTTTTATGAGAACCATTTTATGAGCAGTGAGGCAACTGATAATTTGGTTTCCACAGCAACCACGAATTTAGGATTTAGCATTTGACAGATTACTTGGTTTTCATTAAGCTTTTAGTATAGCATGGTGGGTACTTGCAAGGAGAGATTGCAGGTTTTATTAGCGTGCACAGCAGTAATCAGGAGCATAACTTGAACATGCACTCTACTTCCCATCTTTATAGAACAAAAAAATAAATTGTTGATTCTTCAGCTCTTTCATGCACTAAAATATGTTAAATAATTCAGTGGGTGGGGCTTTATTGTTTTATAATCCGGTATGTGGAGCTTGAATACTTGTTGAAATTAACCAAATTTCACTTCTCAAACCTGACTGGCAGCTCGCAGTTAGCTGCAATCATGTTCGAATAAAGTCTTATTTATCATCTATCAACATGATCCACTGAGTGCCATAGATAGTGAAAACAGGTATTAAGTGGCCTGAGTCGCTTATATCAAATGAAAAATTAAAAATTTACTTTATGAAACTTTGTCAACTGCAACTTTTGCCAGTCAGTAAAACATAGTGCCACTTGCAGAATTTTTTCGCACTTGGCAGCAAAGCGAGGCCTAGCGGAGGCCCTGAAGGGGTTAGAGCATCTGCTTTGGACGTGGAAGGTGCTAGGGTAGCCGAGTGGTCTAAAGCACTCACCTTTACCATTCACTGCCATGTTACCAGTCTGTTTGGGCTCAAGCCTCTGGCTCAGCCACTGTAGATTTGTGAGAAGGCTTGCCATGGTTTGTTGGTTCTTACTGGGGTTTTTCAGGGTTCTTTTTCCACCAGTTATACTAGCCACCATGTATAGTTTATTATGCACTGAAAATGCTTGTAGATTTTAAGAAACTTCTGTAGTTGGACTTTTTGTTTGTTTAGAATAATCAGCACAATCCCTGCTGAACCTCCTTAGCATTTGTGGTTAGAAAGGATTAATTCCATGGGATGGAAGTCAGATTTGGCTTTAAATGTGTATCAGGGTCAAACTATGGGTGATGACAAGTCGGCTTAAAATTGTTGATGTCCCACCTGTGTGATCAGAAAAAAATCAGTTGCTTGTATGAACAATTGCTCATCAGGAACTTTTGATTTTAATCTAATGTTAGGAGTATTTACAGTTGTTTTGTTTGTTTTTACAGAAGCGCTTTGTCAAAGGACTACGGCTGTATGGGAAGAATTTTTTCAAGATCAGAAAAGAACTACTTCCTCACAGAGAAACGGTAAGAAATAAAAATATTTTTGAATATATTGGCATGTATGTTGAGTTTATTTTTGAACTTGTCTTTCTGCCTAGTCATACTATGCTGTATGATATGATATTTGCAGACAATTATAATTCATTTTTTTGTGCAAATTTCAAGAACAGTGGGGGAGAGGGTCCTCAACTTGAAAAGAATAGGCTTCAGGCTAAATGTTAATTGGCTCCAAACATGAAAATAAAATGAAATATTCAGAATCTTTACAACAATTCTCAGTTCAGCTGTTTCCATTCAAATGTTAATCCATGCTAATCAAAGTTTATTTCTTTTATTTGGAGGGTAACCGCTGTGGCTCACTTGTTTATACATTGGATTCATGACCAGAATGGTGCATGTTTGATTCCCACCAGCAGATTGGTTACTTTGGCATGTCCTTGGGCAGTGCATTTTACTCTGCTTACCTGCCTCATCAAGACATAACCTTAAAGTGTTGCCATGTCATAAAATAACAACCACAAAATATTGTTTTGCTTTTTATCTCAAAATGACTGCCTCATGGGCATGGAGAAAAAGCATGGGGTGGTTTTGCAGTAGATAATCATTTGATTAATTTATAGTGTTCCCCTGATGGAAATTAGCTTTGAATTCTTTATGAGGGTGCTCCAATATGGGCTCATGCAGATTTTTATGAGTGATCATAAATTTAAGAGGCAGATTCCACTAGCTGTGGTCATAATGGTTCTCCAGTTACGACATAAAATTGGCAAGTGGTTTGAGAATTGTTTATTGATGCATAAACCTGTGTTTTCAGTGAATTATGGACCAAAGGAGAATTTAGAACTAACAGTAAATCTCCTGCGATTGGCCCATGCTAAACAATCAGCCCATTCAACCACCACCTCCCTTTTTTAGGAAAAATGATTTTCCTGTGATTAGTCCATCATTGACATCAAGCCTATCCCCCCGACTTCTGGGAAAAAATTCTCCTGTGATTAGCCCATGCCTGGCAATAAATCCATCCCCCATTGTTTTAGAAAAATAATATTGTAATTTTTTTTTTTTTCTTCAAGAAAACTTTGCCTTCCCCACCCACTCTTGCTTTTTTTTTCTCTACAAAATTTACAGACAGTGTGTTTGGGATTGTCTGAAGAGAAGTATGTCATCCATATCTGCATATTTTGCATATAGTACAGAATTTCATGTTATAAAATAAGTGTTTCTTTTCTTTAAAAAATGTTGCTATCTCCTGAAATAGTCAACAAAACTTACTGGTTATTTGCAGTCAACAGTATCAATGTATGTTTAATTGATTATTAGTTAAATAAATTTAAAAACTTCTTCAAGCAAAATCTTAAGGACATCGCCAAGTTTTTATCATGTTGGAAATTATGGTGTTGTGACTACATGCCGTCATAATGACCAATTGTTTTGTATGACAGTGGTCATTGACATTCATTTCACTGAGAAATCATAACCATATAATGCTGAAATTATGCACAGATCCTCACAATGAAATAAACTGTAAACATTCAAATTCATCTTCCCCTTCTTTGAATGTAACTTTCAAGTCATAAATGCTGTGTTCCAAAATCAGATAATTTCTATGCCAATCTCCTAAGTTACACAATATGTTTGTGAAGAAAAGACACAAGTTGACTTAATTCATGATACAGGTATTGAAAAAACAATATCAGTAGAATTTCCAAAGCAGTTTTCAGAATTTTATAAACCTGTTTGGAGTCAGAATGTTACATTTTGGATTCTTAAGAAATATTGGCAGCAACTGGAAAAATAGCTGATATTGTCTACATCAAGCATTGTTTATGACATCTATTTTATGTTACCAATTTATGAGAACCTGAAATCATAGAAAGCACATGCTTATTTGTTGATTGGAAGATGAAAGGGAATTATGCCTACTCTTTTGCCATCATTGCATCTATGTAACAACCATTTGTGTTTGGAATTATTGCTCTGTAAAAATGATAAAGGGTATAAATAGGTATCAATTAGCGAATGAGTTCAATTTATATTGTATTGTGCTTTGAAGTGATTTAGTAATGGATCAAGAATGACCACTGATTTTGTAAGATCTTTCATTTTTCTAACCTCTGTTCCTGCTGGATAACCTCTTTTGTTTATGTCAATTGTTGTGTTCTTGGTAGAATTCAAGTTTAGATACACTTGGATGTTGAATCAAGGATGATTTTTATAACATTAATTAGCATTGTTCTAATTATTGATTATAATCGATCAATAGTTGATTGAGCGAACCAATAAGATAATCTATTGTGAAACTCCATAATCAATTATATGTAAAGGGAGACTACTTCTTTTTAGTTGTATGCAAAACACAAAGGTTAGTAAAACTCCAAGCCACTAAAGTTGATTTGAAATATTAATTCCCTTCACAACTACATCTGTAAAACCATATCATATTCCATAGGTGCAACATTTCATAATTAGGAACATTTAGTCATGATTACATGATCAAGCTCTTAAATTGTTAATAAATTTGGACACATTTTGATGATTTGTTTCAGTTTAAATGTAAAATCCTTTTTAGAATTTGTAAACAATGACAAACAAGAAGACCCATGTCCTTTTTTGCTTAAATTATAGACACATCACATATGAATGAAAGGGTTTGGGGGGATTGCAACAGTATTTAAGTTACGTATGACTGATCAGCCATAAAATGTTGCTTTCATTTAACAAAGTTGTAGAATAAAAATAACACAATAGAAAAAATGTAATATTTTCATCAGGTTAAATTATACACATCATTGAAAGAGAATACTCCTCTACATTTATTAACATTTTGAACTCTTGATCAAAGATATAAATGTATAACAAACAAAAATTAAACTTTTCTCTTAGTAACCGATTATAATGATTATTAGTTGGTTAAGTGGAACGGATTATTGATTATGAAGTTCTGACGGATTCCCATCACTTACATTAATTCTTTCAGGAGAAATTATGAGATTTGTCATGTGCAGTCAATAAAAATAAAAACATTTGGTTATGGGTATTGGGGTTAACCAGGATGTAACATTTGCTCCACTGTCCCGAGTCCATGGATTGGTAAAGTGTAAGTGGGTTTGACATCACATTTCTTCTAAAAATAATGGCTCATCATCAGTGTGTTCATTAATTTTACAGGCACAATGGTTTTCCACAAAAATAGATTTTTTTTATATTTTTGGACTTCAGAAATGTTTATTGATTTGCTGAATATAGGCAGGTACTACCAGCAAAGTTGCCAGGGTAAATCTCCGGACCCCAGCACCTAATGACACCACTGTGACATAATACATTAATTGTATTGTATGAAATAAAGAGGATGCAAGTGATTCCAAAAACATCAAGCGGTTGTTGTTGTTGGGGGATCCTTTCATTTGTCTAACAAGGACATGGAAAAATTTTAATTATCCAGACTACAAGTACAAACCCAGTAAAACCGCAAACATAAGGATGTATAAAATTCTGTCAGATTAAAATATTTCAAGTACATCATTATTCATTTGTGGAGTTATGTGATGCATTTCATAGCCTTTGGTTAAAAAGCAAAATTGTGACTTTGTTACAACTCTAATCAATTAAAGCTGTCAATTATGTCCAGTAAAGTTAATAAGATCGCTTATTTTGGCATCTTTTTTGTCACACAATCACAGCATCATTTGGATACTTTCAGTGATGTTGAGAATATTATAGGGTAAAGATCCCATTGGTGTCTTGTGTTGCATCTTTTTGGGGAACTTAAATATACGGTATATACTAAATTAGAAGACGAGTCCAACTACAAACTGTATAGACCCATATCTGCCATCGCATAATATGCACAGGCAGATCTGGGTCTGTACTGTTTGTAAGGAGTAATCTGCATAACAAAACAACATAGACCCAGATCTGCAGGCACATTATGCTACAGCAGATCTGGATCTTTGTTGTTTTCAGTTTTTCTCAACTTATAAGTGAGCATATTTGGTAGTTAATATTTTATAGAGTACCTAGGCCATGATATTCATTCATATGAAAATAAACTACCTTAAATATTTAAAAATTGACTAACACTAACATAGGTAACTTAAAATAAGCACAGTGATACCTCTCTTGTGAGATCATCATGTCTGCGAACAAAAAGTGGTGCCTCAGGACAGGTAGTCTTCTAACAGGTTTGTGTAGATTACAATTTTTGAAGGTCAGAATGCAGTAGGTTTAAGAATGAAATGTCCACAATTGAAGTACATGCATTTTATTCGTTATTCACAGTTCTTGTTAAAATACTGCAGTAATTTCATCTCGATATAATTTTGTATTTGCAAAGATGTACATCTGTCATGAAACATTTACAATTATATTTGAAGATCATTATATATGTAGGTCATCATATGAATTGAAATATCAGTAATGTAATATTTAATTATCCAGTTGATAAGTTAATTTCACATTTCAGACTCACTTCAAATGTAGCAGAAGAATTGCAGTTAGCTATGATAACACTTAATCATTCGGTGAATGAATTAGGAGCTTTGTCTTTTGGTAATATGAGATATATAGGTACCAACTAATGAAATCAAAAGAATTAACCCATCCAGAAACAAAATAAATTTATTAAAGACAAAACCAAAGCACTTAATTCACTGTTGACATAGATTACCTTGATAAACAAAGGGTATGATTGGCCTACACCATTGAACAGATGACAAACTTGGTATGGGTTTTAATGATAACATGAATAAAATAAACACCAACCTTTTACATTGACAGTCAAAACTGGAAAACAATAATTGGTTAACAGACCAGGGCAAAGGTCCCAGATATTGAAGATCGCCACCGAAGACCAATGTCTTACTTGACTTCAACAATGAAAAAAAAGGCCCTTTCAGTTGAGTTCTCTTTAGGACGTTATTCTTGTTTTGCATTTTTTTCACAAAGGTAACTAAACAATACAAATATCGGAATTGACTATGTACATCTGTGACAGTTCCTATTAAAGAAGCAATTGTTATTTACCAGACTTTGGTACTACTGTGGTGGTTAGTGACCTTCAGCACTTCGATGGCAGTTAGTGACGTACTTTAGTCTGGTTCAGAGTCTGTAGCATGCAACAGCTTCCTGCATTATCTTTAGATTATAGGAACTGGTATTTAGACTCAACCAGTGGTTTGTTTTTGGGGTTTTTTTGGGCACAAACACTTTCATAAACAGTCTCGGCCTCAAAAAGGATTAAGTAAAAGTCCTTAGTATTTATCTGTTTTTGAGATGCATTTGTGCATAGCACTGTTGTTGTAGGACACTCTGCTTTTGGTCTGCGGACACTCCCAAGCGGCCAAGGTTACAATGGATTAAATAAATGTCAGCAGTGTTCATTTGTTTTTGTAAAATGATTGTTCATAGCAGTGTCATAGCAGTGTCAAATGCATATTTTTCCAGAAAACCATAGTCACTGGTCAAGTTCTGCAGGTGTCACTGATGATTGTGTATTTATACACTAAATTTGATTCATGGATGATAATTGGTTGTAAATGACAGGTGCTCGCTCATAGCTGAGGTCACTCAGGACAGGTTTTACTTTGTGAAAATTTTTGGAAAACTTTCGAGATCTTGCACATACTTTGATATCGAATTTTTTCTGTAACATATTTGATGATGAGATATTGAAATATGGTAGAGAAAAAGTGGAATCATTACAGTGGTAGTAACACCTCTAGGGCTACTTTATTTTCCATTTAAGAAATAAATCTGCCCTTGAGTAAGATAAATTTTCATATTCCATCCATTTTATCTTATTTTTTCTGTCTCTATCAGTGACTGCTCCGGTGGCCTAGTGGTTAGAGCGTCCGCCTCGGATGCAGGAGGTCATGGGTTCAATCCCCGGCCAAGTCATACCAAAGACTTACAAAAATGGTACTAACAGCTGCCTTGCTTGGAGCTCAGCATTAAGAGGTTGGTGTTAGGACTGGTCGGCCTGGTGTCAGAATAATGTGACTGGCTGGGACATTATGCTACATGTCTGTGGCATGATGCACCAGTGCTAGACATCACTATAAACTGCCACACTGCAGACATCGTAGCGATATGACTGAAAAATTGTTAAAGCTATGTTAAAAAAATCCAAACCCAAATCCTGTCTCTCTCAGTGTGAACCTGATGAATAGACCATAAATAAAATGTCTGCATAATGTTTAAGAGTGTAGTGTCAGTCAAAAGGTGCCTAAGGTGAACTTGTACATAGGCCTCTGTATATTTGATATTCCCTCTCTTTTGTCCCAATATATCCCAGCATATTGTACACTCCAAATGATGACAGTTGTAAGGCACAAACTCAATTATTCTAAACATTTTTTCTGAGCAATTTTTACACTAATCACACTTGCATGTTAGTTTGAAAAGAAAGGACAAATTGGGTATGGATATGGGGATTTTAAACAAAAAAGGTAGAAGTTGGAATAGTAGCAGGGAAATAATTAAGGGGTAGAACCTCCCTCTGGTGTTCTATGGGTCAACACTACAGGTTATGGGTAAAGGAGGATCTCTTTCTCTCTCTCTCTGTTAAGGACAAAAATTTTCTTGCTGAATAATGAGGTTCATTAGGTCTTTAAATGAAATGAATATCTCTTATTTACTTAATAAATTATATATAAAATAAAAGTGAAAAAAGGAGGGTGAAGAAAATGCAAGTGGCCAAGTGAGAAGTGAAGTTATATAATAATACATAAACTAAAGTCAAGAATACAAATAACCTACTTAAGAGGTAGGGCTGTGTTTTGGGCAGAGTTCTGGGTAGAAGATACTATAGGCCTAATTTTATAAAACTGGACATGTTACAATTTATATCCAGATTCTAAATCCATTTCTAAACGAATTTATGTTGAATATGTCACAATATATGTGTTGTATTTGTGTTGTATCTTATGTTCCTCATGTGCTGTTATCTCTCGTATTTAGGTCAGCTTGTCTGTCTTGTTATGTTTCTGTTTCATGCCCTCCTCTCCATACTGCATAATAAATAGATCTCTGATAATTGTACAAACCACTTCCATTTTATATTTAGCCAGAAGTCAAGTTTGTGCCTCACTTTCTTATTAGCACATAAACACTACTTAAGATCATTATCAATTTGGTGTGAAAGCAAGGAGACTGAAAATTTACAAGTCTCTTTGACATTGATTGAATCTTGTATCAGGCAAGTGCTTGTAGTGATGTTGAATCAGAAAAAAGCAAGTGTCTTCTGTGCTTAGACTGATCTGTATTGAATGTAAGAAGATGCTGATCTTTATTGGATTAATCATTTCTGGCTGCATATTATGACATGTATTTTAAAATTGTAAAATTAACTTTTTCAAAATTCTGTAAATAGTTTTTAATTCCCATCTTATATTTTCATGTATAATCATTCATGTATAATCATTATTATATTTTAGTTATCTGTCAGTATGGTATATCTGAGTTCCATTGTTGTCATAGAATAGCATGTGATTTTACCCAAATTACGGGGTGGTGTCATTCATTTTCATTAGTTTTTAAAATCTTTTTCTTTCAATTCTTCATGAGCCTTGGTAGCTTACTGATTTGCATACAGGACTTCAAAGCAGAAGGGAGAGGGTTTGTATTCTGCCCAGACCTATCAGTGTTGATCTTTTTCTAGGCAAGACACTTTACTGCAATGGCCTCAGCTGAATGTAACATTTTATGTGTTGATGTCCTGTGAAATGCAAATCTGAGTCCATCAGTCTTTTGCTTTTTTCCGTGTTTCATCTTAATACTAATGGTAAATCCATTGTTGTAGCAGGAGTTTGGAGTAGGTGTTAGAAGTCACTTATCTTCCATCTTTCCATTTTACGCTGCAATGTAAGCCTCTTTTTGGAAAAGTGATTATATTGCCCACTTTATTCTCAACACCAGCTTACATCATTAAGAAGTGACTTCAACCTTGCACTACTACCTTTAATTACACTGTATTTCTCCCCCCCCCCCCAATATCCAAGACCTCCAACTAACTGGAATGGGATGTAACTCAGACTTGAAGATTTTATGTGTATATATTAAAGATGGCAGGTATTATGTTGCACTGTTTACAAGAGTAATGGGAAATGAATTTTATGGTCAAGGTAAAAACTACATCATAAACCTGTCATCATAGTAGAAAAGAATTTGCTATTAGCCATGCAATTTCTATCTGGTCGATTGATCAAGGAGTTAGAACTGTTGAAGTATTATTGCCATCAATAATTTAGCCATCAAACGATTGTGTGTTACATTCATTTAAAGGTGAAATTGATCATAAAATGTTTTTTGAAAAATCATTTACCTTATTTAGATATTATATTCCGTTTGCCATTCAGGTTGTTTTACAATAGATCTTGAATGTATTTTAGCTGTACTGTTATTAGAACCCAATTACTGAAGTTTCAATTTACTTATGTACAGAGCCGCCACTAGAAATTCCATATTATGAGTCGATTGACTACAAGTTGTCAAATCCAGGAGTCCTTTTCAAAATTTTAGCAGTCAGGTATGGTTTGATATTGGTCGTGTCAGTGTACAACATGGGATTTTCTGGAGGAAAATAAATAGAAAATTGACATTATAAATTATTTATTTATGTTTGGTTTTTGTATAATACAGTATTAAAGCACAGCTTTCTCCAATGCTCATACAGAGGGTCTTTGCATGGTTATTTTTTGTTTAGCACTTGCATAGAGGGATATTGGCAGTTTGCTGACAGTCACATTATTAAGTTACAAAAAATGCTGCTAACACATGGTGCTTGTTTACAACTGGTCTAGAAGGATATTGGTTGTTGAGCACAAAAGGTAAGCAGAAACCGATATGATGATAGGCAAAGGGAAAGACTTTAAACTTTTCTGACTAACATTTATGGCCTTGTACCTTTGTTTGATTTCTGCATCGCAATACACACTATGAGAGCATATCCTATGCCATCTTTGTCAGATTCGCATAATTTATGCATTATTTTTGTTGGAGTTCCGTACAATTATCTGTTAGGAAAATTGCTTGTTGATGAAATGTTCTTATTTTCTACAGTGTTATTTTTTACATTATGTGGTAAAGGAAACATTACTTTGTTGATTTATTGTTAGAGTAGATATTCACTTGCAAGTCAGATCCAATTGCAACTATATAGACCCAGATCTTCTGGTGCATTATGTGACTTTTGATCTCAGCTGTTTGCAGTTGGACCCAAGTTGTAAGTGAGCACATATGGTAGATACATTTCAGTACATTTCTATGCTACTGTATATATATATTTCTATGCTAAGTCACATACATAATTTTTTCAGATGAAATGGTGAAACTTGAATCTAGCTGGCCCTTTAAAAATACAGAAAGTAATTGAAGGTCTTTGTGATTTTTTTTCTTTTTTCCCTTTTTTTTAATGGAATAAAGACAGTTCAGAACCGTAGGTATGTGTGTGTATGGGGTGGGTGGGGAATAATTGTGTTAATTGCTGGTATGTAATGTGTATGCACAGTTGCAAGCAGCATAGACACTGCTCTGCTATCACCTAAAGGAAAATCAAAGTTTACACTATTCTCACATGTCATTAAACCCTGTACACACATTGATAATATTGCTTTTATTTCCCCATTTCTGTATCACACAAGGTACCTTCCCTTGCAGTAAGGGATTACCTCCCCATAGGTATTTAACCATTGGGTGGGTATCTAGCTTAAAGAATATTTTTCTAAGTTTATAATGATTTTAAAGTAATGGTTTTAAAGAAATTGTAGTTAATCAGTGAATATAAGATTGTGCATTATATAAAATAAACAAATTTATGGGGGTTTTTTTGGTCATAACTATTGTCAACTAAAAGATTTTAAAGATTGCAGGTTTTCACTATGTATTGTTCAGTTGATTTGTTGTATTAGTGCTTTATGGCAGATCTGCACAATAGTGGCTATATATTTCCAACTAAATGTACAAGTACAAAAAATGAACCCTTGCAAATGAATTTAAATGGGCAGTACAAGAAAAAATATAAAACAAAAAGAAATATTAAAAAAATTTAAAATGTGTATGAAACAAAAGATGGTAACACAAGAAAATGCCTAATAATGAAAGTTAATTTCTTAAGACTTTAAAAATGGTACTAACAGCTGCCTTGCTAGGTGTGCAGCATTAACAGGTTTGTGTTAGGACTGGTTGGCCTGGTGTCAGGATAATGTGACTGGGTGGGACATGATGCTACACGTCTGCGGCATGATGCCCCAGTGCTAGACATCACTATAAACTGTTACACTGCAGACATTGTTGCAATATGACTGAAAAATTGTTAAAGCTATGTTAAAAATCCAAATCACACACAGAATTCATTCCTTGAGAGAAGAAAAGGGCAGAAATTGCTCTGATTGCAAAATAGTGCTGTGGGGAGGCAACTTAATGGAGCAAGGGAAGCAAGCTGTATGATACTGAATGAGTCCCTGTCAAATAAACAACATAGACCTTGATCTGCAGGCACATTATTCAACATTAGATCTGTGTCTCTGATGGGAGCACATTACAGTCAGTTACATGCATTAACACATTAACCCCTGGAGGTTTTTGTTGTTTTCGCCTGAAATGTGAGTAGGAAAAACATTTTGGGGGCTATTTCTAAATACATCCTAATACATCGACCTCCAAGAGATTTTCGGTTAACCTATTGCCTAGTTGTGTTAGAAACATTGTTTTTCATTGGCTATTCGCCCGTGCATGAGCTGAAGGGTAAAAGTTGAAGTTCTTTTTTTTTTTCAGTTCAGACCGGTCTGTCTTAGATCTGAGACCAAAATGTCTCAATTCCGGACACAAAATCGGATTCCGACCTCAGGCGAATTTTGGGTGGAAAAAACTCGGGTCCAAAAAATTAAGTTTTTCCCTCTGTATTTTGTAGTGCAACTAGAACATCCATATTATTTGGTATCATCGTAAAGCTACATCTGTCTACCTTTCTATAATACCACCCACTTTAGTGTGTCACACATGACCATGACGCTACAGAGCTCGGAAGTAGGCTACTACCTCCTGCCATGTAAACGCGGCACCAGGGGTTAATGTGTTAATATGCGTCTTGGAAGAGTAAATTAGAATTATGCTTGTAAAATACTGGAATATCAACTTTTTGACAATGGGTATATTTTTTTTATATACATGATCCATTTTTCAACTTTAAAATGGAGGGGATTCCCTTGTTCATTTGAGGAAAAGGGGGAAAATTTTCTAAATATAGGAGAGTTTAACACTGAAACATCATAATCATAATCTTATTACTGAAAGAAGAAAAACAGTGCTAATTTGACATCTAATTTGGCCACCACAACAGCATCTTGAAAATTTTGTTGTTGCCACTCCTTCTGATTGGAATGTCATATCAATAATGGGGTTTTCACCAGGCGATATCTTTGATGTCTTGTTGGTCCTAAATAAAAAATGGTGTAAGAAATGATCATATTGACATTGATTTTTCACCAAAAGAATTATGATGTCCACTTGGTTCTAAGTGAATATGGTGCCAGTCTGACATCTAATATGGCTGTTTTGTCTTTTTTAGTCGTGCAGTAGCTGTTTGCCCTAAGTGGAAAATCTGATTAAACTGGGGTTTTCACCTGAAGACTTAGTGTCAAGTTGAGAATAAATGGAAGTTTTTCTAATATGGCATTCAGTACACCCACCATGGTTGCCATCTTGAAAATCTTATTGTTACAACTCCTGAATTGAATGGATGGTCATATTTGCTGTGGTTTTCACCAAAAGACTTCTAACGATGTTGAGTTGGTCCTATATTAAAATTGACCCAGTGTTATGTAGAAACGTATGAATGGCTTCTCATGTAAAATGCGTAAAGAAAAGTATATGTTGTTGAGCGAGTATGACAGTTGTTGAGATCACATAGGTTTTTGAGCAAAACTGAATGCCAACATGGTTCATTTATGGCATGTTTTAAATAACTATTTCCTAGGTGTGGAATATTTTTTGCAGACTTCATATTTTCTTTCACAGGACTGACATTGTGATCATTCAGGTTGTGTTAACATTTATCACCTTTCAGTATTTAAGAAGAGCCATCGCAATTGCATCATTTTACATTCAACCCTGCCCAGAGTTTGTAGTACTGAAGATATACATAGGCGAGAACTGAGATAATAACAGAGACATCAATGATTTGCCATTTGAGCTGTGCAGTAAGCATTGATTTTACAAAATCGGACCTCCTTAAATACCATTTTTGCATAGTGTATCCATTATTATGACCTCGGTGGTCTTAAAACAAGAAATAGAAAAGAGTGAGAAGCAACAAGCTTTGTAAAATTCAACAGATAATTTATTTAGTAGAATACAAAGTGAAAATGTTAAAACAAGGAACTTGCGGTATTGTGAATTAAATCCAAAATAATCCTAGAATTGCAGACACAAGTACTCATGATTAATATTCTGAATAAACTTTACTGGAAATTCAGATTAAATTAAACGCAGGAAGTGTTCATGTGCCCGTGGTGACTCATGTAGTGTTGATGTACTAACAGGCATTTGTTGGATCACAATAATACAATCCAAGAATGTGTCCTTATTTGAAATTTCACTATAAATTCTCGTCTTTGTGTTTTTAGTGAATAAATAATTTGAATAAATAAAATTTGAACCCAGATGAACAACTGGACACAACAATAATAAAATTTATTCTCTTCAGATCTTAAGCACAAGTGAATAATTTTCAGGGAAAGAAAGTTTATATATACCTCTACTTGGCCCGAAGTCACAATTAACATTTTCTATAAAAAAGTATTATTACCTAATGGAAAATAATCTTCCAGAAGGTTCCTAATGTTACAGAATAGAATCATAGTTAGAATGTAAAATGTCGTAAACACAATGTCCCTGACTCGGGGGCCAGACAGCAATCATAACAGTCAACTCATACTCAGAGGAAACAATTTGCTGTGTATTAGTTGTTTACAAAATTGAAGAAAAAAATCAACGATAACAAGCAAGCAATGCTAATCAAATATACAGAACACCATATTGGTTAAAGAATTGTGGAAATGGAAATCCAACATATGTTTTGCTTGTGCTATGATTAGTTTGTAAACAGTAGTATATGGAGTCTATGAATAATTACAGTTGTGTTAGGAATATGAAATTTTCTTTATTCTGATTGCCCATCTATGAAATTTGAATGCTCTTTGGTCAGTTTTATTTGCATTTCGTTATTTAATTCATGTAGCAAAACATGCATGTGTGTGTGTGTATGTATATATATAAATTTGCCTCAGAATATTTTATATATTATTTTAGATTTTGATCATAAAAGTTTGAAAAAGCTTTGAAAACTGCACTCACAAAAGGACATCTCTTATCCAAGGGAAACAACCCCGATTAAAACTGTTCATGTGAAAATTGGCCTTTACCTTTGAGTGTTCCCGTCAGGAGGTAGATCATTGAATTTGTGATGTTTTGATCAAGGAGGGATAACTTTCAATGATGTCACACAATTCCAGTTTATTTGATCATATTTGCATTAAAACTGTTTGAGAATAATAAAAATATTTATTCTTAGAGAACTTTGAAATTTGAAAACAAATACGTAAACTCCATAGGGCTGAATGACATAAATTTTGTGTTATGGTGTAGTACCCATGTTCCGGGTTTCGTGACTTTATTGTAAATTATGATAGATGATAAATAAAGTAAAGAGGAATGATGCTAAGTAATGTCGATGTTCTACTCTTGTTAAAATCTCCAACTGAAAAAGAAGAATTTATTTTAGATCAGATTTTTTAAAGGCACAAATAAGCAGTTCTAGAACAGGAGTTTGCATCTGGATTACAGATTTCATCACATTAGATCTAAAGCAGTCAAGTCCAAGATTTGCAAGGACACATGAACATAGGCAAAACATATGTTTGAGATTGCTGGGGATGGGGTCTGGAGGCAAAACTGCGAGTCCAATAAGCAAAGAAAATGAAAGAAGTCCAGTTTTCTTATTCTTATTGTAGGGTTTAACGCCATTTTTCAGCACAGGACAGGCTATACATGGCGGCCAGTATTAATGGTGGAGGAAGAACCTGGGAAAACCCCAGAAAGAACCAACCGACCACGAGAAGCTACTGGCAAACTTTCTCACATACCCACATTGGCCGAATCCGAGACTCAAACCCACGCCGACAGAGGTGAGATGGCAGTGATCTGTAATGGTGAGCGCTTTAGACCACTCGGCCACTCAGGGCCCCAGTCCAGTTTTCAACAATCTGCTCATGCGCAGGTGAAATAGCCAGTCTAAAACAAATTCTTCTAAGAAAATGGCAGTATGAAAACCTATTTGAATCAAATGTGCTTGGATTCATTAAGAAGTAATAAGACAACTTTGTCTTCAGCTAGTTTTCAACCTTGATCTGAGGTGAAAATGAAAATAATGTTTAGACTAGAGTTGTGCAGACAGTTACTTCAGTATAATATTATAGTATATGCTCACTTATAAGTACTGGCAAACTGCAAGCAAAATACATCGTGATCTGCCCAACATATGTGCCTGCAGCTCAGGGTCTGCATTGTGTTTTCTGTTGAGTACTTCTAACAAACTGCACAGACCCAGATCTGCTGGTGCATTAGATGACAGCAGAACTGGGTCTGTGCATTTGGCAGTTGGACTTAAAAGCAAGTACATACAGTACAGTATTGGCTAGAAACGTTTGTTTGTTGAGAAAGCCGTGTCCAGTTAAAAGCCCACTTTGTACTCTTTGTAACATTATAGGATGGAGCACTGAGCTGATCATAGAATAAATACCATATTGAACTGCATCTTTGTTATGTGTGTTGTATACTGGAGTGATCAGCCCATAACTCTGCCAAAAAACTAAAATAAAATGACTACAGTGGATACTTCATTACAAGTCAAACTGCAAAAAACAAAGACCCTGATCAGCCATAGCATAATGCACTTGCAGATCAGGTTCTGTGTTGTTAATTCTACTGATTACTATTAACAAACTGCACAGACACATATCTTCTGGCACATTATGCACAGGCAGATTGGGTCTGTGCAGTTTGCATCCAGACTTAAATTACTTCATATTTTTCTGACCACACCAAAGAAATATCCTGCTCAGATGTGCAGGAGAAAAAGAGAACTTGCCTCATTAATTTCTCGAGGTCTTAAATCATAATTTGATGACCATTAAATTTAGAAAAATGTATTGTTGCTTTTTTAAACATTTATTCAGATTACTGATTTAGTAAGTATATACTAAATTGATTCATTATCTATCAGTCATATTAATAAGAACTTTGCACTTGTTGTTCTGAATAACAACTGTTGTTATTTAGCCTTTCTCAACCTCTCCTCCATATGGAGACTATTGCTGTTCACATTTTTTTAAGCTTTACAAGTTTACAGCCATTATCAATCTGTCACAGTCAAGGATTATAGAATGCAGGTGGCATAGATTACCGAGTGCTCAGACAGGTAATGGAATATTTAAACAAGGCATCTTTCAATCTTCACAAAGGAGTTAAAATTGAATGGCTGATTCAAATATTATGACATGAGATTTATAATTTGTAAACATAAATATCATATTTCTGTCTCTCATTGGCAGGATTTTACATCCACAGAGTAAGATTATCTCCTTTTATCTTAAATACATTTGAAAATTTACCTATACTGGGTTTACAAGCTTATTGCTGATTAAATATCAGATAAAACTATTATTTGATACAAAATTTCTTTATGCCTTGGGGTCTGAATTTTGTTGAATGTCTATTTTATATTTGTCATGTCCAGGAAAACATAAATACATGTATGCATGTGCATAATGTAGCCTAGAATTTACCATAAATTACCTTGCAGCTAGAAGGAGTAGTAGCTTGAGAAATTTACTGGTCCTGCTAAATATTCACAAGTCTGCTGAATATGTACTAGTCCTGCTGTATATTCACTAGTCACTGGATTAGGTGACTGGCAACAACTGAAAGACTCGGACTATAATTGGACTACTGAAAATAAGAAAGAAAAAGTCTGACAGGAAATTTACTAGTCTCATGATTACAGACTACTGCTAATTTTGAACCCTGATGCTGCAAACAACATGGAGAGTGATCTTTTGTTGCATAATACACCCACAGATCTTGGTCCATATAGTTTGTTCTGTAGATCAGGCCTAGCAAAATGTACAGATCTAGATTGGGTGGCACATTGTGATGTCAGATTGGGGTCTGTATTCTTATACTACAGTTGAGGCCTAATGAGCTGCATTATCTGTTGTCACATTATTCACCAGCTTATCAGGATCTTTGTTGTTGCTAAACTGATTAGGTACGTATGACTTTGACCCAGATCTGCAGGCACCTGCTTGTATAATTATGTGGCCAGCAGAAGAGTTATCAGTGTGGGCCAGATATTCTTAGTTGTATAATGTTATATATTGTGGGCCAGAACTTGGGAAATCCCCTCCCCCCTTGTCTGAACTTAAACATGATGATGAGCACACAAAGTAATAAACAGTATCACATCATAGACATGTACCTATTAGAAAGAAGAGTTAGCTACCTTTAGTATGTGAGGTGCTTTTCACTGAAGAGGTTAATTTTCTATCCAAATTAACTTGAACTGAATAAAGTGCATGTCAGGATCTATTTTTGAGATATATTTAACAAACAAGTGATAAATAGGCAATATGGATAGTAGTATATTGTGACAAGTTCGAGAAAATATTAATTTGCTTGACAGTTTTTGGAAGCAGCTTTTGTCCCAACGGGCATGTTGGGTCACTACAGATGCACTTAGATACTAAGGTTTTGCAAGTTTTTACTTAAATGAGGATGTGCACCCATTAAGAAATATGCATGTATTACAATTAGGTACAGTAGCTGGTGTGTGTGTGTGTGTCCATATCTCTCTCTTTATATATATATATATATATATATATAGACACATTTTTCAATTGTGAGTTTATCAGGTATCAAATTTCCACATTTATAGTCGTTTGTTTGAGTATGAAAATTTTGTTTGCCAATTGTTATTTATTGGGTTTACAGTGGCTGTACATTGTAAGCAATACAGAATCTCTCTATTCCCATAACTGCATTCAAATGCAAATTACTAGTATAAACCTGGTGGAGAGCTTCCAGTTCTGAAGTGCATTTTCATTGGCAAAACCCCTCAGGTGATAAAGTGGATAATTTACTGCAATTGTCCTTTGAGTGTCACCTTTAAACTTAAAGTGTCAGCGTGCGTGTAGATTTCTTTTGATTTATTTCGGGTAAACTTAAATTGTCACCCAGCTCATTTTCAGGTAATGTTTTTGGGTTTTTTTTGACCAGGTGTCACAACTTAAAGAAGTGTCATATGTAATAATGCCGAGATGTTAATAGTAATATTCAATCCAATTGAATACAGTGATGTTACATGCTTTGAACAAATGATTGCATTTTTTCCATGGGTAAATTCATAAAGGAAATAGCAGGGGGAGATGTCTTGCTGAAACAATTAAATTTTGTGGCTTTCTCATCTTTGTTAGGAGTCAAGAAACCTAGTTTTTCCTGTAACAGGCTTGAAAATTTTTTGACCCCTTGGTAGGCTATTTTTTTTAATTTTTTTTTTTATTGTTTACTATAGATACTCAAATATTATTGGATTCCAGCTGAAAATATTTGTAGACCTTAACTGCCATCACATAACGTGTCTGTAGGTCAGGGTCTGTGTGCTTTGTTTCACTGATTAAGCTATATAGACCCAGATGGGCCAGAACAATGCACAAAAAAGTATCTAAAAATTCAGATACCCATGGTGAAGCAAGTGCTGAAAATGTTTACTTGGCCAGAATAAACTCTTACTTGATGAACAAGATGTGTTAGGAAAAAAAAAGTTGAAGATGCTGACAACCTAAATTTATTCGTATGAAAGTGTTTTGTGAAACTTGTTCTGTGACCCATGTAGCACCAGGTGTAAGTAGTCACAAAATAAGACCAATCTGTACTCCATCTGGTAAGCGTACAGGGGTGCAGCTTCCATATAGCAAGAGAATGCAAAGCATAGGGGTCCACAGATTATTTTTTTTTACGCTATAGATTAGGCAGGGGCCCATTGGTAAGCTTTGCAAAGGGGCCCACATATCCTAGCTACGCCACTGTAAGCATTTATTTGTAATTATAAGTGAGAGCAAAGTACTTACATGAGCTTGATGAAAACAAATGGTAAAAAGACTTTTGGTAGAAAGTATGGACTTTAGTGAATAAAGTTGGCAATAACCTTGACGTTAAAGAGAAATAGTTTTAAGCCCAGAATCATCAGTGTGTCATTCAATAATTTTTAACTCCTCCCACAGTGTCATAAAGGAAGATAACTCCTTTTCATCATTGTACAGTTGAAAGGAAATGGTTTTGGGAATGACACGCAAATCAGTTAGATTTGTTTTTGTAAAAATCTGCTATAACTCTTTCTTTGACTACATGGTAGCATTCTAACCATATGCACAGATGAAAAGTAAGAGAGAAGATAGAATTTTCAAGCTATGTTCACAAGTTTTTGTTGTCATCCGAGTTCTTATGTACCAGGTTGTCACTCATTGACAGTATTTTGATAATCTTTCAAGATCTGATCTCAACAATTACTTGTGACATATTGAACTTCTGTTCATTTGGCACTTTCTGCCTAGTGATCACCCTCGGAAGTGTTCAAATAAAAGATAGGCATGCTGACAACTATCTTTACACTTGACCAGCTTGCTATTCTTCATGAATCAAAACCAGTACAACTGATCACTAATGACTGAATTGGCAGACAATGAAACAGAACATTTAAACCCATTTCTGTGCTGATGATTATGTCAAGTAAAGTACTTGATGTTATCTTCCATGCCATGAGAGCTGTACAGGACAAGGATAATTATGGAAAGGTTTTTGGTCCAAAGTCCAGGTATTCAACTTTTATAATGTTTAATGAATGCTACCAGTGTCAGAATGTGAAAAACACTTTATACTGATAAAAATATGGCTTGAACAATCAAAAACCTGCTTGTTGAATAAATTTGTTGATGTTAGAGTCAACAGTCCCTAACAGAATTTTTCCATTTTGTCTCTTTTTTTTTAATTTAAATGATGAGAATTTGAAGGATGATAATGATAGGTGGATGGATTTATTCTTTTTAGCAACAATGTTGAAGTATTTAGACCTGTGTATTGCTACTGAAGTCGTAAAGCCCCCCCCCCCGGAATATAAGGGTTTCCAGTCAGCCAAGTGTCCCCGTAGTTTGTTGCCGACCGTAGCACGCACACACACCCCACCCCACCCCTGCAGAATTTTTTTTTATTTTTATAAAAGTGTCCTGAAATTGATTTGTACATCAAATTGAGCTGGTTTAGCCCAGTACATGAAGTGCTTGGTACATTATATGTACTAATCATAAAACAGATTTTAAAAAAATTCCTACCCTAATGTTTAATCAGTGCAGTAGGAAACGTTTTTTGGGACCTAATGTGATGCCTGCTGTGATACAGAGACCATGTGGCCTGTTCACTTCACTTCCTTATCTACTTTAAGGATTTTTTTAAAAATTGGTTTTAATGGCATTTTTTTTCGCACATTGGCTATATAATGGGAGTCAAGTGCCTTTTTCCAAGGACACACTGAGGTAGCTGACCCAGGATGGCCTGGATGTGTGATGGAACCACGACCCATGGATTGTGAATCTGATGTTCTACCAATTGAGCTGTTTGCAGCACCCTAACTTGAAGGATTGGCTCCCTTACTTGGAGGACTAACTCTCATACTTGGAGGATTGCTTCAAAACTTCACACACATTTATCCCAAGGAATAGTTGGTCCTAGATGAAAATCGTTCCCACAGACGTCCAGCGTCGTCACCATTGCAGCCATCTTTAAAATAGTTATTGTTGCTACACCTGAACAGAAAGTCTTATTTACGGTGTCTAGTTGGTCCTAAATGAAAATGGTGCTTATTTACATATAATATGGCCACCATGACGGCTATGTTGAAAATCTTGTTATTGCTACTCCTCCAGGATTTATTTTGACATAGGATTTTCTTCAGATAACATTTATGATATGCCTAGTTCCTCCTAAATTAAAATCTGGATGATCTTACAGTATGGCTGACACCATTACAATCTTAAAAATCTTGCTATCAGGAATATCAGAAATGGTTTCAACAGTCAGTAGGTAAAATGAAGGATCGATCATATCATGAATTCCTATCAATTCTTTTCAGCCCGTCAAGATGACTCTCACTAACAAGTAATTGTACCTGAAGAAAAACTAATTATAATTTTCCTACATTCCTAAATTTTCAATAAACCTGTAAAGTTTGCATTGACATAATAAAGACTTAATATTTATTTATCTTTATATTTTATGAATTTGGAAACTTTAATATCTTTACATTTTATATTTTATGCTTTGTGTTTTCATTTATTGTTAGGGTCTATCTTCCTAAAATTTCTGTGCAATTCTTCATGTTAACATTTTTCAAACTTTACCCAAATTGGTACCATAGCCAGTATTGTGCTGAAGTGCCATAAAAAAAGTTACTACTTACATACATCACCAAAACAAAGGTCTATAATTGTTTTAGTATATGATTTAATTGCAGCATTTTAAAATTAAAATTTGTTGCATATTATTGATGACATTTGGCTAATTACTTGATTCAATCGGCGGGTGAAAAGGCATCTCTCATGGAAATCATACAATGAATAGCAGTGTAATAAATTTGTATAATCCTCGTGTGTAACAACCTGTTTTTGAACTTTCCTACCCAAGGTCATCCAGTTGGTACTTTAGTCCCGCCTTGTCATAAAGATTTTTATTATAAATTCCTTGATATACTGTAAATTCCTACTTACAGGTCCAACTACAAGCAGCACAGATTCAGATCTACCGTCACTTAATGTACTGGCAGATCAGAGTCTGCAGTGTTAAGATTAAACAGTAGAACAAACAACATAGACCCTGATCTACTGGTGCACTATGTGAGGCGATTATATATATGGTAGCTTAAATGCTCCTTCCTAGATAAAATATAATTAGATATACACAGAATATTTTAATTTAATATAGAAAGCGCAGTATATTTTAATATATCTTAGATCATGATTTAGTCACAAAAGGGAATGTAATTTGTGGCAACCTTCAGGTATTTAGCCCATCATTTGTTATCATTGCATGCGTCACTGAAGGATTAATTTACTGGTTGAAACTTTTCACTGTGTCTAATAAATGTCCTTTATTAGTGTCAAAAGGCTTTACATCTGTAAAGTATTTAAAGCTGGCCCTCTTGTATTTAATGTTCTGCAGTGATGAATGATAACCTAATTAAAGTACATGCATTGTAAACCTTGTTGCAAGAAGTGGTATTTTTGTTTTTACTAATGTATTTGGGGGGGGGTATGGCACAGCAACACAATAGTTCCTTGGAAGTGGTAATCAAGTGCCTTGCCAGGGACACAACAGAGTAGCTGACCCAAGCTGATCTGATAGTAGGATTAGAACCTGTACCCTTTTTGCAGTGACTCCATCATAATCACTGTTGAGCCAACGCAGCTTCCCCAATGTGCAAGGTGCAGTTAATATTTAATGCTTTAGAAGATTAGAGTTTATGCTGTTTGTTACACATTAATAAACCAGTATAGAGATGTATCTTCCTATATTATATTATTGGGCAATCCAGCAAATACTGTTATAAAAAGTTCATTAGTTTTTCAGAAACATGTTTTGGCTTCTTTAAAAATGTTCAGAAACATGTTTTGGCTTCTTTAAAAGTGTACATGAAAACAGTTTTTATTAGCTGTATTAGTCATGGACCAGAAGAGCTTATGGGATGGTCTTTTGTTTGTCATCTGTCACACGTCTGTATGTCTATGAGCAAACATTTGTTCTTGCTAATTGTCCTCAACCGTTTCAGGATTGATGTGAAACTTTACACACACGTTTATCCCATGGTCTGGTTGGTCCTAAATGAAAATGGTGGACATCCACTTTGGCCACCGCAGTCACCATCTTGAAAATCTTGTTATTGATATTCTTCCTGAATGGATGGTCATATCAACATGGGGTTTTCACTAAACGGCTTCTTATGATGTCGGCTTGGTTCTGAATGAAAATGGTGTGAGTGATGACATACAATATGAACTTTATACACATTTATCCCATGGTTAGTTCTTGAAAAAAAAATGGTGTTGCTTGAAAATCCAATATGGCTGCTAAATGTCACTACTCCCCCTGAATGGATGATCTTTATGACATAGGATTTTCACACAAGTCTTCTTATGATGTCTGACAGAAATGGTCTCATCTTGAATTCTTGGAAATTCTTTTTGCCCATTTGAGTATCAGTCCCTTTGTGAGACTCCTTTTTATAAGAAAATGCTGTATAATTATACACTTCCTCAACCAGATTCATTTTATTTTTTAAATTTGATGGAGGGGTGTTGTTTTGGCCCCTCGACCCTGCTTCTCGAGTTGATATGCAGTAGTACACTTGCCCAAGAAGCAACATAAACCACCCACCCTCTTCTCAGAATTGAGGTCTTGTCTTCCCCTTCCTAGCCTGAATAAAGCTGCTACCAAACCTGTACTGATACTGATGAATGGTTTGAGGTGAAATATCATGCAGCTGACGCACATCTGTCCGCAACACATCAGTATACATTTTGGACACTGGCCGATAGTTCTTGCAGCATTTGAGTTAGTTGGTTGAATGGGTATTTTGATGATATGCACATAGTATTTCTGGATTTTTGTTTCAGTTCATTTAATGTGTGATTAGCCAAAAGTTAAAAATAATGGAGGATAATTGTTTTCTAGTCAGTTTACATAATGAGAGCAACTGAAACTTTCAAAAATGAGCAAAATAAGAAAAAGTTTTAACTCAAGAGCTGAGCAGAAACATAATGTCTAATATGTACATGGTGTTGCAAATCCATGACTTGTCTGTGTGTATTGCATGAGTTTATGAGGAGTATTATCAGACCTGAAACTGAATGTTTTATCGGACCGTCTCCACCCTACCCACCCCCATAAAAATCGATACACTGGCTTGTGTTTTTGTTTTTAAAATTGTCATACTGGTGAAGCAGGTACCAAATGAGGGTTTAGTGTGAAATAGGAACTTACTTTCTTAATGGGGTGGTATTTTCATTTTTTTGATGTTACACAGGTCTAAATACCAAGTTAATTACTCTACAGTTGCTTGTATTAAAATACCCTTCTTTCCTCCCCCACTTAATATTTTGTTATGTAAAAAATGTATTTTACGGTGAAAAGTAGAGAATGTTTAACTCCTCCCACACTTAATATTTTGTTATGTAAAAAATCATTTATGGTGAAAAGTAGAAAATGTGAAACTCTTCCCCCACTTAATATTTTGTTATGTGAAAAATTGTTTATGGTGAAAACTTAAAATGTGGAACTCTTCCACCTCTTAATTGTTTGTTATATGAAAAATCATTTATTGTGAAAACTAAAAATGTGGAACTCCTCACCCACTTAATATTTTGTTATGTAAAAAATGCATTTTATGGTGAAAAGTAGAGAATGTTTAACTCCTCCCCCACTTAATATTTTGTTATATGAAAAATGCAATTATGGTGAAAACTAAAAATGTGGAACTCCTCTCCCACATAATATTTTGATATTTAAAAAATGCATTTATGGTGAAAACTAGAAATGTTGAATAGCATTATAATGGTACACGATTTCTACTACAAAATTGTCTGATCAGTAACAAAACAGTGTTGGAATCTTTTGAGTATTAGTGTGGCTGTAAATACAAGAACTATTCCCAGCAACATAAGTAGCCATTCAGATTTGCGTTCTGTCTTGATTCCAAGTCCTTGCCATATTTCTCTTGTTATGGTAATAATTGCCAGTTCAGTCAGTGTAAGCTCTAGGCAATTTATGAAAATCTCTTTTCTGTCAGGTATACTTCAAGTTTGTATTGGTGTTGACATTTGATCAGTTATCACTGGGACACAATACCCCCCCCCCTCCCCCCATTATTCACAAAAGACAATTTTATCACCGAACATAACATATCCATTACCCCCACCCCAACCCCTCCCCGTTCTTGAAGAGATTGTGATAGTTTTTAATATTGCAACCAGCATGGGCAGAGCTCATTATGCCTACAATCTAACACTTTATTCCCCTGATAAAACTAACACAACAACCCCAGTACATGGGCCCAATAGCTGGGCAGACTGTTGGAGATCTACTGTTACATGCCTAACAGGCATTTTTAAGGCTGTTGGTGGTTGCTTTATACAGCGCTTCATTTCTCTCTCTGAATAGCAGGCCCAGCTCTAGGCTCAATAACTATACCTTAGCATTGACTGACTACTGGAAGGCAGCCATTTTGTTTCTCTCCCGAGTAACAAGGAGTTAGCTAGCTTGCTGGGCAGTGTGTTTTTGTTTATGTTGGGATACCTGTGTGTCCAGGCTGTTATTTCTGTTTACACAGTGACTAGGAAAGGAATGTGAGAACTGTATGTGCATATTTTATGGAATTTTCATGATTTTATTGTGGGAAAATGTAGTGGTTATCCTTGGACAGTCTTACTGGTTTCTAAACAATCCATTTTGTGTGTTAGATTCAAATCAGTAATACTGCAGTTTAGTTCAGCAGGAGCTGGGATCTAATGTTTACTACAGGATTATCCATGTCATCAGCTTGATATACACTGGATTTATTCAACACAATATATCGGTAAGTATATGTTTGTAGCTACTGCGTACATGTATCTTTGTTGTGTAACTAGCTTGAGTGGGGAAAGGTAATGGATTTGTGTGTATTGAGTATCAAAGTGGCAACTACGACGATGTGAATCTGGAAGATGTAATACATGCAGGCTATAGTACATGTGTGTAAGCATGTTTGTGATGATGACTGTGATGAACCTTTATGTGTCCAAGATAATTTTAGTGGGGGAAAATCTTGAAATTTAGGGAAATAGTGCTTTGTGTGTCGGGTAATGGGATAGGCAGTAACATTTGGTGTGAATATGAAAGCTGATGTATGGAGAAGATTTGTATTCTTTGTTGGCATGTGTGGGCAGGCATGCGTACGTGTGTCCGTTCTGAATAATTTCAGTGATAAATATTTAAACTTCTGAGAATGATTGGTTTGTGTTGGGTGTTAAAGAGGCAAATAGATTTTCGTTTTTGGTACATCCTTCTGAAGATTTCTTGATGGAGATCACAAGGCTTTTTTGGGAGTTACTTAGATTATTGTGTACTAAAGTGTCAGGTACATTTTATATGACACTGTAAAATAAGTAAGGTACAGTGCTTCCATTTTCCATTGTATTTGGGACCTGCGTGAACCTAAGGGATGCCCCAACATGAATGTGTCCTGGCAACACATTGAAGCAAAACAAGAGTATTTAATAATGTGTATTTCATAATAATTGATTTCATCAGACAAGGAGTAAATCTGAAATAAATTAAGAAGCAATTATAAAACAAAATTGGACCAGTTTAATGCGACCATACTATAAAAGAGATACAATGTTATGCTGAGGGGTGTTATAGGGAGGGAACATTACATATATGTATAGTAGGATATTATTGACTGTAACATGCAGGATTGATCAAACTTGTTTTTAAGAGTGAACAAAATTTATGATTCTATTAAACATGTTTATTTGAACTAGTGATCTCTTAAAGGGATTTGCTAGATCACTTGAATGAAACTGGGAGACTAAAGGAGGCAGGAGCTACAATTGTTAGCATCCCAGACTGACTGCTAAAAGGGGGTGGGGATTTGAATCTTGCACTTAAACCATGATGGGTTGGCTACACACTGTAACAGTGATGTGTCTTTTGGCAAGGCACTTCTCTCCATTTGCTTTGGCACTTAAATACTTAGTTGTGTTGCACTGCAATTAAAAAAAAAAAAAAAAAAACCAAATAAAACTAAACCTTTCTTGGCAATAGCAAGATAAAAATGACAGATAAGACTGAAGTATTGACAGTGTAACTGATGTGCTACACACACACACAGCTAAACAAGTTAAGAGATGTCCACTTAACATGGCAAAGAGACTGAGGTGACCCTATTTCAGGGAGCTAGACAGCCTGGTAAAAAATTGGGTTTAGCTGTTTCAGATGTCACACCGTGTTGTTTATGGTTTGGTATCAAAGAGGGGAGAACAGATTTATTTGCTTGATATAACTTAGAAAACTTTTTGTGCAGTTAAAATACAGTGGTAGTATTTTTGACTAGTCTGTATGTTAAAAGAGTAACAATTAAATTGTTCTTTGTGGGGTTTGTTTTGTTTTTGTTTTGTATGATATGACTAGTGGCATAGAATAACTGTCTAAAGCCCAGTCTGTGCAGGAGCATCAGAACAGAACACCCATATATCCAGGGCTGTTGACCTTGGGTTTGAATTGCTGACAGGTACATGGATAGCATCATTCCAGCAAGAGCAATGTGTTCTAACTATATAGTGAAGCCTAGATCACCGTGAGACGGTTATGACACCACACACATTACTCAGTGAGACGGTTATGACACCACACACATTACTCTTGCCATGGTGTCCAAGAGTATGGGACTTGTAATCCAAGGGTAAATAGGTACTCTAATGTCCCAAGCTAGCCTGGGTCAGCTGACTCATTGTGTCCTTAGTGCCCATCTCCCCAGTATGAAATAGTCAATAAACCGTTAAAAGTGCCAGTAAAAATAAAACAAATGAACAGAAACAACATTGCCTTGATTGCATTCAGTAGGATGTATTTTAGAACAGAATATTTTTGGATAAAATCCACCCCACTCACCTCCACCCAGAAAAAATGAATTTTCTGAATATAGGAGGGATTTAATGAAATGGTAGAGCTTGAAAACAATGCCCAATTTTCATTTATTAAATTAGCATTTGGATATGATTCTTTAAGTATAATTAGCATGAATTCAGCAGTCAGATATCCTGGAATAGACCCTGAAGTAGCACAAGTTAGGTACAGTGGTCCAAGAATGTCCTATGATCCTTCTGACAACATAGACCCCATTAGATTGGTTTAATTTTGTTGTATAATTTCTACTGGATTTCACTTCAGTTTCTTTCTTGGTTAATGAGTATCATTGATATGAAAAACTGCAACAGTTCTCCAGCACAGATCTCTGCTTTTGACTGTATATTCCAAACCCGTTCCTCTTCCTACATGTTCTCATCAGACAACCACCTACTTAAAGTTACCCAGCAGTCATAATTCAAAACCTGTTATATATATGATGCAGCTTCCAGTGGTACCTGTGTATATGAAGTTTGGTTAGAAAATATTTTCAAAACGTCATGGAAATTTAAATTTGTTGTACTTTTGACATATGAATCCCTCCCAAGGACCATAGGAGCTGAAGCCAATAGTGACTCCCCATTGTCGATGATGGCCATAGGGGCTACATGACTACAGACTTTAGTGATGCTCCACGTATGGCTGAGGAGGAGACCTGGTAACAGACAGAAAGGATGGACAGAGGGTATTGCAATATCCCTAATGCTTTTCAAAAAGTCGAGATAATATGGTTTCACATCAATAAATCATAATTTTGTGTTTTTAGCATTATCTGGCCATAGGCTTACAGTATGGCTCTGTATCCATCTTGCATTGTCCATCCATCAACAGTTGATATTTTAAACTTTGCAAAAACCACTGGAGCAATTGTGACAGAATCTGGTACAGAACATCACGGTACAAAAGACTTTTGATGCCACTGTTATCAGATATTGTGCCAGTTATTAAAATTGTAAAAATACCTTTACATGACTTCTTAAAAACTAAATAGATTTAATCAAATTTGACAGCATCCTCACGGGGAATCTTTCTAATTTATACAAATGATGCTGATCTGCATTTAAATATGGCCCTCATTACAGAAAAATTTAAATACATGTACCATTAACAGCATTATTAAAACTGCTGAATATAATTTCACCAAACTTAACAGGTGCATGTGGCATAAGACATTTGAAGTTCATATAGATGATGAATGACCACCACTACTAAATATTCAAAAACCTTTAACTCATTCAGCCCCAATCCCGCCTGTAGTCTTGATGAGGTTGTACCCTACTTCTGATCTCAGTAGTGTCAAGGTCATTTAAGGTACACCAAAGTGAGTGGTATTACAAAAAAAGCAGACAGATGTAGCTCTACAATGATCCAAATGATCTGGACTTTCTTCTCGCATTACACAATGCAGGAGGAAAAACATAATTTTTGAGACCCAAATTTTTTTTACACCCAAAATTCGCCCATTGTAGAAATCGGATTTTGTGTCAGGATTTTAGACATTTTGGCCTGTGATCTAAGGCAGGCTGGTCAGAACTGCACACAGACAAGTGAACCTTTGCAAAAAACAGTAGGATAAGTTGGGGATTGGGAGTAAGAAGAGGCCAGAGGACAAAAATGATGGGTGCAAAATTTTATTAAAAAAACTTTTACCCTTCTACACATACGTGAGCAAAATAACCAATGAAAAACGATGTTTCTAGCACAACTAGGCATCAGTCTAAGCAAAAAACTCTTGAAAGCAGATGTAATTGGCTGTAATTAACCTCCAAAATATGTTTCCTACCCCACCCCCGGCAAAAATGACAAAAATCTCCGGAGCCGAATGAGTAAAATGAAATCTTCAAAACTGTTCGATAGAATTTCAAGAGACTTAATGACAGAAAGCTTGATGGCATAAAGACCTTTAATGTAACAGCAGTTGATGCCAATCCAAATATGGTCACCATTACCAAAAATAGAAGAACCTTAAAATTGAATTATACTCCAAACAATTGATTGAAATCGGACAAAATGCGATAAAATGCAACCTGGCATAAAGACCATTCAAATTGGTACAAATTATGCCAATTGGTCATTAATGAAAAATAAATAAATAAAAACATTTAAATGAATTCTCAAAAACTGCTGAAATGTAATGTGACCAGATTTGGCAGAAAGCATGATGGCATGGAGTACATGGGATTGAATTTTATTTACTAGCAAATATGGTTGCCATTGCTAAAAACCGATGAAAACTTGAAACTTCTTTTTAAATAGTGTTGAACAGAATTTGGCTATTAGGCAGACTGCAGCTAGGTAAGCAAGCACAAACATGTTGCAACCAATGTTGTGTTGAAAGTGCCTTTAAAACCAACCAACATTAACAAGTTGCATTCTGTATAGTCTTACAGCTGTGAACTTCTCATCAAATCTTGAGCAATTTTTCTTTGACCATCAGGGAAACTTGCAGCATCATTCAGTTATGTTTTTCTTTCATCTTCAAAATTAATGACACGTGCATTAGATGAAATGGATAAAGTTCTTCTTGCAATCTCTTTCTAATTGATTTTAGTGTTATAGGATCGTAAAATGTGAACGACTCGAGGTACCACTTTATTCTCCCTTTACTATATCTTAATACATCATATCTGATACTTTAGAGAATTGCACAGGTTTTGGATTTGCCAATGAAAAATATGGTTTCAAAGAAGAGTTCTTAATCGAAATAAACCAGGTCATGTTCCATTTTATAAGTAAAGTGGATTTTTCTTCTGATAAGTGGGAATGGGGTCTGAGGTCAACATTTTGGTAAAGAATTCATCTAACTGGGAAGAACATTTTCAGAAGTAAGTTAGTAAAATTGGGAATTCTGCGTGATTTTGAAACCCTTTTCTTTTTAGAGGACCATTGTTGGGACACCAAAAAAAATATGAATTAAGACCGACAAGAAATGAAAACGATAACCTACATAAAAACCAGTGTGCATTCGTTTGTGTTAATTGTCTTTATATAGCCAGTAGTGTAATGACATTCCATTAAACCCTACAGATCAGTTTTTCCAGTGGTCTTAATTTGTCCTGCTTTTATTACTTTTTCTCCCTTTTTTTTGGTCAGGCTTCTGTTATTTCCTTTTTTCCAAAATGTCCTGATCATCCCTACTGTGTTTTTGATTGATTTTATGTTGAAAATCAGTTATATGCTGCATGAATGGCCATACAAAGTGAAATTCAGGTATGGTTTCAGTGACTTTGAACAAGAGTGTTTATATGCCTGTTCTGGTCATCTCACAGGGTAATTGGACCACTGACTTCAGATGAGCACAGCTGATACTATGTAGTGTAAATAATTAAAACTAATTAGGAGTACATAGATTACATTATTGTAAATTTGTATAGGTGCATATATTTAATCAATTGACACTAGAAAATTGTAAAGATATTTTCAAACCTCTCCAAATGAATAAACATCAGAGCAGATGCACAGATGCCTTCACACCATAGTGGTCATCTGTTTAAATTGATGTGGTCGCTAATATTGCCTGTTAATAACCTCAACTTTACAACTTTTGGGGACTGTTCAAAACTAAATTTAAATCTTTTGGACTTTGCAAGTTTTTGTGAGGTTCTGGAAACTAACAAAATATTAAATTGCCTGTTCTAGTTCTAATGGCAGTTGATGAATACTTTTACCCATTTTTAATTACAATAGTGCAATATAGGTACTTGTATAAGTTCTAAATAATTACAATGACAGTTTCTGATTGCTTATTTGAAGTCACATGGACAAAATGCATCAAATCATTATCAAAAATGGGCACATAGACCTTAAGAACAAAGAGACGACTTGGACTTAGAGAAAGCTAATATATGAGCTAATTTCGTACTCTTTCAAAAAACTTTAAAAGTCAAGTCAAGAAAAAGTTTTATTGTTTCAGTAATTAGCATAAATTGTATACTATTTTCCTTCATAAAATGTCTGTACTGTAAGCAGCCCTACTTTATCCCTATTTCTTAACAACTGCTTGCAGGAAAGATGGTAAATATGTATATTTCTCTTTTCAAAAGAAAATTTAAAATGTTACATTTCAGATCAGTTTGCATATTGGTTTTACACAATCGGTCCTGCTTTTCTGTTTGTTTTATATACCCTCCATAAGGCAGCATTTGTTCTCCATGTTTGTTCCATGTTCTATACAGGAACTCAAGTTCTCATTTACCATTACCATACTTTTGTAAGCAGCTTGTATTTGGAGCAGAGAAGAAACCTATTGATATATTACAATGAAAAGGGTAAAAGGTCAGGTTCATAGTGACTGAAAGAAGAAAAACTTTACACACAATATCCTGGCCTGTATAACAGGCACCTTGGCTGAACTTCGGAAATGCCTTGCACTAGAGAAAAGAAAGACACTTGTTTGTTTTGGGATCAGAGGTCAAGGTCAAAGTGAATCGTGAGAAAAAAGATGGTTTTCACAGGATGTATAATAGTTCTTTATCACCTGATTTTGCCATACTTTGTGGATGCCTTGCATTTGAAACAACGAAGACATAAACATTTTTGGGTCAAAATGTAGAAAATCAAACATGCAGAGACTGAAAGAAGAAAAAAATTATTTCCACTTAAAAAACTTCAAAAGTCAAGGTCAGAGGGACTTGAAGAAGAAAAATGATTTCCACAGAATAACTCAAAAAAGTCGTATGCCATAACCATGACCAAACTTTGTGGATGACTAATATTTTAGAGACCAGAAAGATGTCTTCAATTAGGGTCAAAGTAACAAAGACAATGAAGAAAAAAAATGGTTTTACAAAATAGCTTGAAATTTATGTCTTTTACCAAGACCAGATGGGTAGGTACTGTAAGAATCAGTTTTGTCCATCAAATTCATTTTATCTAGATCAGATCATGAAGAAACTTGTATTATTAAAATATGCCCCACTCGTTTGTATTTATTTCATTTTTGTCCAGGACTCAGTTTAATAAAAGAAAGCAATAATAACCAGTGGTTTTCTTCTCTTTAGTACTTCTATCATGAATAGTGTTTAACAGCATTGTAGATCTGTATACATGTACATAGGCTATAAAAAGCTTTTGTCGTTCATATAGTCAAAATATGTACGTCTTAAATTGTGCATTTGTACCCTGTGTGTGTAATAGCCCATGACAAGACTTAAAAAACATTATTTATGTTTTGCAATAATGTTTAAATTGTGTACATTTCCACTAGGTTCATCTCTGATATCTGTTTTTGTTTTCATTTAAAAGGTTTTGCTCATGTTTATGTCTAGCAATGACTTGGTGTCAGAATGATTTGTAATCATTTTCTTTGCAAAAATGCATTGCATACACTTTGTACCTTGAGAATTGCTGAATGTGGATACAGTGTACACAGAAGAATTACAGATGTTCAAAACACCGGCAATGAAAGCTATTTCATTTATGTTTCATTCAGGGGAAAAACTTCTTCTGTGTTGTTAATAATTGGATAATAAGAGTTCTTTTTGATGATGATTGATTCTAAAATTTGTTTTTAATTTTTGAATTTTATGAGGGAGTACAAAAGCTATGAAGTATACAGTGCAAGGCACTTGCTTGACATACACTGCATGGTTTTACAACTTCACCAAGGATATGTTTTGTCAAAACAACTGGTTTCTTAAAATATCAAATGGGTCTCCAGAATGGATGGATTAAAAAAGAAAAAAATTTGACACTAAGACAGATTAATACACACTACTTCCCTCCCAATGATGATGTCTTTGACAACATTATTGTGGCATCATCAATTAAACTTCAGCTTTACCTCATTTATTTTGTTTCTTCAATACAGAGCTTTTATCCTTGAAGTTCTCATTTTATATATATATATATATATATATATATATATATATATATCAGGAAACTGCTCTAGATTTCATTGTGGAGAAATTTGTGCCATATTATTGCATTTATTTCCCCATGTTTTTAAATTTTATATCAAATGACTTGGCAAATAACGATGGTCCATTATAAATATCCAGCACCATGGCAGTTTCTCTCTACAGCATGCAGTTTGTATTGCCAAATCCTTGTGCTTCAAATAAACAAGGTCATATGGCATTGAGTGTCAAGTTGACATGACAACATTTGTCTTCTTGTAAGCATGTAAACATAGAACTAAACCTTGAAAAGACGTACACCATTTTTTTTTAATGTTAGAACTATAAACGTAAATTCAGCAAATTTTCAGGTGTAAAAATGTCAAAAATGTTTTACATTTCCATTAATAGAGTCCATACATAACAAGAATTTATATACAGTAGTCCCCCTCTTATACGGCCACCTCTTCTGCACCGGGAAAGTGGCCTTATAAGAGGGGGACTAATATTTTGTGAGAAGTATATGTAATGTACGTAGTAAGAAAGCTACATTTTTCAAAGCCTTTAATATCTTCATTTAATATCTTCGCTTAAAAGCAACATTAATTATTAAAAGGTTCTTCTTCATATAATAATAGTCTTATTTCAACTGAATATGCATTAATAGTTCTTATTTTTGGCGTAAGCGTGTTATGCGAGTGTGTGTTGTTGTCATGCACATTGCAAAACCATTTAAGAACGTCATTTAAATCTTGGTACATACATAATTCTCTTTCCATTTGCTCCATTTTCCTACTGCTGCTGAATAACCTCCTTATCGGTTACGATGTTGTTTATTCAAGTCTTTTCAACATAAAATTGTAACCAACTTTTTTCTAAAATAATCGTCTCTGTTTACGTCATGACATGTTAATGTTTGGTAATGATTTATTCGGATGTTGCTAACTGTATGCGATTTAATTATGCAGACGAAACTTTTGTAGAACGGACGAAATGCCTTCTTCGTAAAGGAAGCGATAAATGTGTTGTCACGTGATTTTTTGGTTTTTGTCTGGTATCCTGTTTTGTTCAAGGTTAATTTCTCTGTGTGTGCCTGTGTCTGCACAAAATCTATTTTTAGCCTATGCTGACCTGTTATGATGTTGACAATTATGTCTGGTTGTAATCATCAATGTTGCCAACTACAAGACTGATAAAACAATTTTTCGGCATTTAAACAAAATGCCATGTGTTTTTAAAGGCAGTGATCTCGTCACGTGATTAATTAGTGGCAGTCTGGTACCCTACTGTTTTACATTTCTTTACACTAAGAGAGAGAAGCCAAAATGGCTTCGATATGTACATAGATTTAACCTGAACAATAACACCTCGCGGCCGTTAGGATTTGTAAACATGGCAATTATTGTCAGTAGTAATAGCCACTAATTATGAAAGTGAACAAGCTCAACATCTTACTAAGGGAAGCCATAAAGGCTATCAAACCATTTTCCCGCTGACTGGTACATCAATACCGCCACATCTCAGCTGCTACTACTGTTCAATTATTGTAATCTTAACAATTATCAGAGTGACTAAAACCGGACATGTCATAATAACACAACAGTGAGGCTAATCGGATTACGTATTCTTACCTTTTCGTATGGATTAAAATTTGAGTCTTATCGTCTTTATGGGATAAATGTGGCTTCTCGTGAGGAGTAAATGATGTAATATTAACCTTGGTGGTACATGTACTTTAGTCAACACTTCTGTCAGTAACGAAAACCTGATATCGGGAAACAGAAATCGGATTACTTAACACTCGTTATGAATAAAATACTGGTTCTGGATACATATTAAAAAATAAAATGCGGCCACTTGTGGGGGGTAAATTTTATATTTTTGCACTAATATGCTGGCTGCTGGTCGTGTTAGCGGGGTGGCCTTTTGTGAGGGGCACTTTTGAACACAAACTCGTCGGTGCCGATGGATTCTGGCCGTAAGGAGCGGGTGGCCGCTGGTCAGGGGGTCGTTCAAGAGGGGGACCACTGTACATTCATACACATGCCCAAGCATGTGTATGCACAGACACGCACACAGCGTCCAAGAACATCAGGACTTTTTTAAAGAGACAGTTTACTCTAAGAAAACTCTGCTAGAGGAGACTCCAGTAAACGAGCTGTTCGTTTATAACTTGAAAAAGTGGAGCAGCTATGGTCAACCATCTCACCCATTTTGGACAATCCACACAGATATATAACACCTATTCACATTTCATGTTTAAAGATGAAATGTGTATATGACATTTAAAAAATCTAGGAACTGAACACCAGCAAGGATGTGAACAGTCGACTCGAAGGTTCTATTGCCTCCTGATTCTTCTTGGCTTTCTTGTAACTTCCATGTCTTTCTCCATCTCTCTCTCAAACACATGCACAAAATGGCCTCACAAAAGATTTGTACTAATCCGCTTAGGAAACAGTGCAATGTTAAACCAGAATAAACTAAATGACAAAAATTTCTTTTATGGTCAATTTTCAACTATTTCAAATCATTTCGATAGATAATGGTTTCAGCTATTCAGCAACAATCTCATCTTTGCTAGCCAAGGTTCTGATAACCCTATCTACACCTTGGAGGATCGAACAGATATATTGGTGCTTTGACCTAGCGACATCTATTAGATTTCATTAGTTGCCTCCCTTAGTATGTAATGCCAACTAACCAGTAGCATGATGCATTGTACATCAGCCGAAAATGGTGAGGCCATTGACCTAAAAAAGGATACTTTGTAAGTTTAACATCAAAAGTATGACTATGTACCAGAGGGAAGCCAGTACAGGTGTGAGGTATACGTGCAAACACAGACAGGCACTGGAAGATTGCTTATTTATCAGTCCATTCAAGTTGTGTGCTCCCTCCCCTTGTCTCGGCCAGATAGGAACAGTGTTCAAATTTAAACAACTTAATTTTGATTGGATGCACTAGCTTGCTGCCGCATCCGATGAAATTCACAGACCCAAATCACAGAAATGTCTGCTTGTTATGCCAGGGTTTAGATAGGGTTATCGGAACCTTGGCTAGTGAAGATGCAAAAATCTTTGACATGAAAAAAGAAACAAAGAAACAGTGCATGAAAACAAGCATGAATCACTGAAGAAAAAAACTAAAAGAGACTCGTTTATATAAAATTGAAAGGTCCAAGATGATAAGGACCCAAGTGAGGCTTGAATTGCTGGCCTTACATTTTCTGGTGATCTACTGACAAGCATGATACCTTTGTACATGGGGACCCAAGTGGCCGAGTGGTCTAAAGCGCTTACCGTTAAGGATCACTGCCATCTCACCTCTTTCGGCATGGGTTCAAGTCTCGGATTCGGCCAATGTGAGTATGTGAGAAAGTTTGCCAGTAGCTTCTCGTGGGACTGTGGTTCTTTCCGGGGGTTTTCTGGTTCTTCCTCCACCGTTAATGCTGACGGGCATGTATAGCCTATCTTGTGCAGAAATATGGCGTTAAACCCTACAACAGCAACAAGTCATATGATACATGTTATTGTTGCTGTATTTGCAACTGAAGTTCTGTAACAATGTGGTAGGAAAGTTAGTATTTATAGATATTATGTTGAGGTTCCTTAGGATAATGTTAATTATGTCCCTATCAATTCTGTTATCCTTTTAGGGAAGGAAATATTTTCTAAATATCTTTGCATTACAAATATAGTAAAATTGATAACTGTACAATATAATTCCACTCCTCAATAAATTCTTCATCTAGAACTAGTGCAATCAATTTTATTTCTCTGTTATAGTCGGCTTGAGACCAAGATCTAGGCTTCACTTTTCTCTCTTGCAGAGGATTCTCTGAAGTTATATACTGAAGTAATTGATCAACTGGGAAACAATTGAATAATGATTCTAAACATCTGCATTTTAAGTTTATTATTAGTGCTTATATCAATATTTTAATAGCTTGTATGTGTCTGGTTCATATTTATTTCATATTCTGATGTTTTTCAGAGTTCATGATAGTGAATTCATACAAGGGTACAATGTAGTCTCCAAATAAATTAAAATAATAAATGCTATTTAAACCGATCAAGGTAATTAAAATAAAAGATTAATGAGCCCAAGGTCGCTGCCTTGACACTGTACTGTGTATGGGGTAATAAATATATAAAAAAATTTAAGGAATGTAAATTCATACAAGGGTCAAATATGGTCTGCAAATTAAAACAAATGGAGGC
>JAECUM010004209.1:22500-38147 GCA_016617855.1 Megalonaias nervosa | reverse complement strand
ATCAGTGCTTCCATACAGTACAGTCATTGAGCATCATCAGTGCTTCCATACAGTACAATCATTGTGCATCATCAGAGCTTCCATACAGTACAATCATTGTGCATCATCAGTGCTTCCATACAGTACAGTCATTGAGCATCATCAGTGCTTCCATACAGTACAATCATTGTGCATCATCAGAGCTTCCATACAGTACAATCATTCCGCATCATCAGTGCTTCCATACAGTACAGTCATTGAGCATCATCAGGCGTTACATTTGTATTGTACATTTTGCAGATAGTTATTCAAAATAATATTGTGTGGCAGGCTTTTGCCTATTATTAAATATGAATGATGGAAACATCAAAGAAATGACGTATAAAAGCTTATCTGGTGTTTTCTGAATAGAAAGACAGAAAGAATCTTAATCGATTTACAAATATACATCAATGTGCAAAGTACATGAAGATGTATGGTTATATATTGACTAAAACTTATGGTAATAAAAGCATCACAAGTATACACAGTAAATTGCTATTCTTTGAATGAGATTGGATGAAGAATTTGTACTTTTCAGCTGCAACCTGAACTTATAAAACAATGAGGGAAATTTACTACCTGATGGAAACAGTCACATCTTACTTCATTTTCAAAATCCATTGAAAATAACCAGCAACATTTCTTGTCCAGGATTTTTTGGTGCCGACTTATTAAATATTCTCTGAGAAGTTGATTGCCGGGGATGATACCAAATCCGATGGTCACGTAATTTAGTATATTATCTTTATATCTAGAAACAACATTCTGATACGATATAATCAGTGTTAGAAAATAAACCACACTCAATATTCCCAGAATTCACCAATTAGCATCTAGTGAAGAAACAAACAGTGCACATTTCATAGAAAATTTTCATTTGCCTTAAACATTCAGGATTAAGAGGTTGAAGCATAAACCTGCCATTTTCCAAAAAGAAATTTTCCCTAATTCAACTTTAGTTTTTAAACGTTTGTGGAAACTCATAATAAGGTATTAAATTGTTCGAAGAAAACAGATTTAGTGTTGTTTTACGGGGTTGCGTGGGTAATGTTTTTTCAATATACTGTAATAAAAAGGATGGGGTAGTACAAGCTGGAGAATACCATTTAGATCAACCTCATTTTGCCTGAATAAAGCCAGGAGACAGAAAAGCAATATCCTCAAGGTGTAACGTCGTAAGATCTTTTTTATCTACTTAAAAACAGAACCAGAGGGAAGCATCATGCGTTTTTATATAGTAACACTTGATACGGATCTTTTTTTTCAAAAATCAGATTCCAATACTTATTGCTGTACCATCACGTCCACATCTCGTCTGGGAGAACATTACGAGTGCTCTGAAATTGTAAAGTATTGTAAAAGAAGTATTTATTCGTCATCTTACGTAGTCTATATGTGTCCACCGTATCAACTCAACTTGAATCACTGAAAAGATTCTCTAACATTTAAATCATTACATTGTGAAATCCGTTAAGTCATGTTCTGACATTCACTAATTATTGAGCCAATCAACAGTTAGGGCGTGCTCGATATCTCTGTAGAACAAACGTACTCCTAGGATCACGCGATGTTTTCGTGACATCCATTCAAACTAATGCGTATCGTACTTCGACCGAAATAATTATTGACTTGACCTTAGCAATCAGTCTTAATTTATAAATGAAATTTTGCACGTATGGTACATGTATTTTACCTATAATACAAGCCAGCCACTGAATTATATAATTAAAATATAAATGTCATAAACACAAATTACTTAAATAAAACTATAATATAAATTAATACGAATTCTGCTGCTATCCAGAACACACCATTCTGCTTAACGAAAGTTATATCCTCTGATCCGGTACCGCATATTTACCCACCATGTCGGCCAGTTCTGCGCGTCTGGTAATTCTGCGCAACGATACGTCATTTCTGTAAACACTGGATCACGTGTTAGCTTTGGTCAAAAATCCATTTTGTATCAAGAAAGAACGAAGTGATATTCATAAAGTGTACAATAATATCCATTATTTCGACTCGAAATGCATATGAAAATGTGACTTCTAAATGCCTTTCCGTGACCTTCTTGAACCTGTAACCCAGAAAAACTATTTACTATGCACCTTTTAGAATCCTACAAATAAATACATTACATAAAAGATGGAAATGTATACCTTAAAAAAATTCTGCATCTTCATCCAAGTTTTCAATTTTGCAAGAAGTTGTCCCACACATACAAAATCATTTGCTACCCAAAGTGTCAACTTGCCGATAGAACGGGATTCTCAAGAAATTCTCCGGTGTATAGTGTTTCTAATTCTTTAGTAATTTTTCCCAATAAACAAGACGTTGTAAATACATTGCTTCCTATTCATTGTTGTTTCTCTTCCACATAATGCTTACTTTTTTTTATAAAATGTTGAACTTTACTAATTTTCTTACAAGATCGGATTAGTTTGCTTAATATCTCTGGCCATTTATTGGTATTGTTACGTTGAATTTTGTAAAACTAGCTATAAACCTGACCTAATTAGTCGATTGAAATGCTGACAGAAACAGTCCAAAGTAATGTATTTTATTTCCTTTGCCCGATGGACAAACCTTACTTCTTTTCAAAGCTATGCGCAGAATAGGCCGACATATCGCGAGTCATGAAAACATGGGGTTGGTATCCCGTGTGTCCAAAATTGATATTATTTTGAACAGAATATTCTGGTGACAATTGTCTCTTTTCAAATTGTAAACTTTGCAGTAATTTATTTTCGTCAGTCGGTCGCATTCGGTACGCGTTTAGCTTCAGTATTGGAGACGGAGTCTTAAGTGCGCAGAAATGCCCGACAGCATTGTATATGTTCTAAATTCTAATGGCTTCAAACTTAGATTTTATACACAATTTGACCAACGAATAAATATTTTCCAAAAATTGGAAAGGTTTAAAATATTTTGTGCTCTCTTTGCAAATAGCTTTAGACGTTTTATCCGATTTTTCATGGGGGTGCCCAAAAACAGAATCAATCTTGACCACTTGTAGTGGTTACTAAGCGAGTGCAATCATATGTATAATTTTTGTTATTTAAGAGATAATTTCTACTGGATATAAGAGAAGCAAAAAATGCTCATGATATGTCAATTATGTATATTGTAGATTAAATTACAAGTATATTTCAAAATGAAGTATCAGATATGTCTCATTTGAAGCAATAACTGAAACGACACTTTCTATCACAAAAGTATTCAGCAGGCACAAACTGTGTACATAGGAAAATTTTATATTAAATGGCATCTATACAATAACTTTCTAAGCTTGGATATTAATTTATCTCTGTTATTCTATTATAGTAAGGAATGTGATTATGCCTTCGTATGCATTACTGTTATGTATAATGTCCATATAATATGATGCCTTTCTGAGGCGGCAACTCTGTTAACTGACTTCCGCTGGATGTTTACATAGGTTTTGGGAATCAACTGTATTTACGTAGATACAACCGCTGTATCCTAGCTACCCAAATTGTCCCAGCCGTGCGCGGCACGGAGCTTTCATTACATTAATTCAAATAGATTTAGGTGTTTCTATTGTTCTTTGTATTTTTACATGCTTGTATGTAAGTGTGTGCTTGTATGCATGTATATTTGTATAGATTGGTACATAAAGGTATATATGCACATATTGGTAGAAGGATAAATGTCTGTAAATCCATATAACAAAATGAAACAACAGGAAAAAATGTTGTAAGTAATATATCGCTGTCCCAAAAACTTCCGAAGCATTTATACAAGCTGTAATTTTCTTCTGTAGTTGTGATTCACTATTATGAATATTTATTTTTTATTCTGATTTATACATTCCTAACGGTGAGTCCAAGATCTCCAACCTTGAGATCGTACAATGTAGGGGTAATAAAAAGAGAGAGGTATGACAAAAACCTTCCTCAATAACATCTAACCCATTATTCCCAGGTAACTGAAATGGAACTCAGTACGATTCGTTGATGCACAATGACAAACAAGCAACACCTCCACTTGTTTCATTACGCCATAGAAACCTTGTTCATTTGAAGTAATTATTAACTTTATGATTAACTCTGTTATAGATTAAAATAGTGATCACTTGTTGTCGAGTTCTAAAACTGAATAATACCGGAAAATGACCTCTTCAAGCAAGATGGAAAGCATGCATGTTGATAACCAGTCAATACACGTTGTCAGAACGAGTTCACTGGCCATCAATTAATGCTAAAGCAACAAGATAAATGACATTGTTTCCAGTCCAGTACTGATATGATATTGTTTTATTTATGGTGTTCTGTTGTCTTCTGTCATATCAATTAGGAATCTGGTATTAAGCCTATTCCTCCGCAGTAATAAACTGGCAATCAAAACATACTGCTGACTACCGAGAATCTGTTTCCTATCTAATGGGCCTACATCATATAGAGGTTGGGAAAATTATCGGCAGGTGGAATGATGTTCCAGAAGGGAGAGTGAATACTTATGCTTAAATAACAGATAGTGTATGTAGCAGCTGATCTGTTGTTTGTTTTTTGTTGTGTTTTTTTCTCTTTCTAGAATCGATCCGTAAGTGTTTTACACAACACGTTCGCACGCAAAGCTCCAAGTACAACTGGAAAGAGTGGCAGAATCACACAGGGTATAACTTTAAAGCAATATGTAAAGATAGACTAACACGTTTCCAATTGTACATTTGCATCCATAAAGCAATTACCATAGGAACTCATGATATCTGGAACAATCAGAAGCTTGTAAGTTGAAGTTCTAAATTAGATTAACAGGGCCTATACCTCTCTCAAAATAGGAGTGGAAAATAATTATTCCATCCATGCGCTTGCCATTTACAGCTTTGCACGTGCCCTAATATGTCTGACATTCCGGTGGGATTTTCCTATCCAACCCAAAGCATATGATGAATTAAATTAATCTTCAGGAACAGACGCAAATATCAACATTTTCAAGATGGGCGACGCAGAGTCCCTGTTTGAGATCAGATCAGTACAGTTTACATTTGGAATCAACTACATTTTGTACTAGGCATTTTAGTACAAACACCATGTTGATAAAATCATTGGTTAAGATGCAGGAGATGGCATAAACAATATTTTGGTTTCAGAAAATGACCACTACATTTTGTAAGATGTGCTTTAGTGAAAATCCCAGAAAGACTATTCTTTCTGGGGGAATGCTGAAACACGATTTTCAAGATGAACGACCTATTGCAATATCTGATGTCATCTGGGAGCAGTTTTTGATATAGATATTGATTTTGATTATGTCAAACATAATTTTTTTTATCAGATTAAATGCCTCAGCGTTGAGTTCACACTTTAATATTGTGTGCTTCTTATTTGTTAACAACTATATGATAACTGCATTAGACATGCATCTTGGAACAAAGTGGTTTATTTTAGTGAGATTTTTATCGATTAATGCGTGACGTCATGGAGAATTTGCAATACAGATTTGATGTATAGCATATCAATTAGCAGTTTGAAACGTGAGTACTTTAAAAGGAACTCGTATTTAAGCTGCACAATGATGCTTCTTCACTTTAATTTATACCTACATCATGTGTAATTTCTACATCAATGTTATGAAGAAATATTAATATCTAGCAGTTTAATTAAATGCTAGACATGTAATTACTGTATAATTAAATGCTAGACATGTAATTACTGTAAGACGAAGAGACATGTGATGAATATTGGACAGATAAATGATCGCAGATAAAATGAAAGAGTAAGTAATCACTAACGAGAGAGAGAGAGAAGTGGATGGGATTACAGTAAAAAGTCCTCCAATTAGTCTTCTTATTTTATCCTTGTTTTATCGTTAAGAGTCGATGATTTAGCCGGGAAGTTAAGAGGATGTTACTTTACGAGGATATCGATAGAATTGATAAGTGAAGCCGATATTTCTTTTATTTTACAAACAGACATCTATTTCCTATTATCAACTTTCTTAGATGGTAAAAAATATTATTTCATCGCCAAAGAGGACAACATTTAATAAAGTTATTACTATTCGAGTGTACGAAATCGTGGAGAAAAGGATTTTTATAGGGTCCATGACACATATCATTATAGCCTAGTCATTTTTTCATCAAACTTGTAGTACCTTTATTCCTCAAGCCCATGACGGTTTCACATTTTTCTTACAAACTGGCTTGTTTCCAACGGAAATAATGCATTCATGAAAGAAAAATAAATAAATAAATTTTGATAAAATACCGTGTTATAAAAAGAGTGTCTAAACCTAATCAGATCCTTCATTCATTAATTGTTCTATGTTGATTCTTTCCATATAATTCTCGACGTTTACTAAACATATAGCGTCACGAATAATAACCTAATCGATGCTAACTCATCACGACCTGATACATAATATAATACATGTTTACAACTGAGTAACTCTTTTGTGCGAATACCATATACATCTTGAGCATATGAACTTGAATCTTATTGGCATAAATACAGAGTAATTATATTCTATCAATTTAGGATAAACAATTTAATGCATAATAGAATTAACCAATAATTAAAATCAATAGATGGACTGTATATTTAATAGAATAGTTTCTTGACTCTGACAGAATTATTATTATTCTTAATTATTATTAGTAGCAATAGTACATACCACCGTGTTGGCATATTCTGAGCGTCATTTCTGTAAACATTGGATAACGTGTTGTTTTGGGTCGAAAATCCAATTTGTATCAAGAACGATTGTTCTTTAATTTGGGTAAGTAATATTCATAACATGAACAAAAATATCCCATATTTCTATTAAAAATGCATATTAAAATGCGATTTCTAAATGTCAACATGAAGACTGTTACCTGACTAGGCTCGTACAAAGTAACAATAAAAAAGAGTGAAGCCAACAAGCTTTCTAAATTTAACAAAATAATTTATTTCCCTAGAAAAGAAGGTAAAAATATGAAAAGGGACTTACGGTTTGTGAATATAATTCAAAAAATAATCCTAGAATTTAAAAATATAAGTCCTATCACTAAAAAGTTCTAATTGAATCCAAGTTCGAATCTCGATGAAGTTCCCAGATGGAAGGCGATGACGTCCTCTATAACCAGTTTTGTGCTGATGTGTCAACAGTTCCTTGTTGTGTCACCAAGAATATATTTCCGGCTTTAGAATTCCAAATAATTTTAGCAAATGTCTTTGTCCAAGAATTTCGGTGAACACACGTAAAGTCTCCAGAAAAATAAATTATTTTAAATAAAATAAACTTAATTCAAATGGCAACAAGAGGAATACCTTTCAGCCTGCAGGTATGATTTACAACTGACTAAAAAACACTAAGAATCAGTATTAAACCCAACGAAAAAGACAATTTCAGACCCGCGTGATGGGTCACGTGATCACTCTGTCCGAACAGCGCAGTAAAAAATATGTCAATTATCACGTAGGCTAGTATAGCCTTAGCTAAGAATCAGCGATTCCCACACTGGAAATGAATTTAAAAATAAAACGTTGTTCATTCAACTAACAAGCGGACGAAGCATGACCTTGATTACGACCAACGTTTTTCACCCTGTTTTTACCAAATTTTGAACCAAGGTCAGTAACTAGATCAGCTAAATATACAATGAAGCAACACTGTTATTTACTAGAACTGAATTTTTCTAGAAAAATGTCAAATCCAGTGAATGAAGTTATTACAATAACATGCAATGAAATAAAAATAAAATAAAAAAGAATTTAAAACTAACACACAAGGAATTAAATTACATATATGTAACACTCCCCTACCCCATAAAGAAAAAGAGAGATTTATATAATAAAGCTTTCTTTTAACTATATGTAAATTATGCATGAGGTAAAAAAAATTACATAAGAACTCTTATGAATTATACAAAGTGTACATGAAATAATATTTTTATACACGGGAAAGTGCATCAGCTACTAAATTGTCTTTTCCCTTGATATGCCTGATGTCAAGATTATATTCCTGTAGCAACAAATTACACCTTAATAATCTTTGATTTTTGTGTTTCATCTTGTCAATGAAAGTAAGGGGGTTGTGATCACTAAACACAACAATCGGAGAAGGGGCTGAACTAAAGTAAACTTAAAAATACTGTAATGCCAATGTTAAAGCTAAACATTCCTTCTCGATTGTTCAGTAATTTCTTTGATGCTTATTTAATTTCTTAGAGAAATAACACACTGGGTGATCAACACCATTTCTATCTTCTTGAATCAATACTGCTCCAACTCCAACATCACTTGTATCAACAGATAGTTTAAAAGATTGACTGAAATTTGGAGCTGTAAGAACTGGTCCACCTTTAAGTATGCCTTTAACTTGTCGAAAGCCTCCTGACATTTTTCAGTCCAAAGAAACTTGTTTTTCTTTGTCAGGGGTTCAGCAATATTAGAAAAATTGGAAAAAAATTATGATAGTATCCAGCCATACCTAAAAATCGCATCAGTTGCTTTTTACTGACAGGCACAGGGAAATCAGAGATATCCTTGACCTTAGCATCTATAGGTTTAACTTGTCCATGTCCCACAATATGTCCTAAAAATGTCACACAATCACGGCAGAACTCACTTTTAGATAAATTGATTGTCAAACTTGCATCAGTGAGTCTGTCAAAGAATTTCCGAATTGTTGCTAGATGTTCTTTCCAGGTGTCGTTGTAGATGATAACATCATCGATGTAAGCATCACAATTATCAAATCCAGAGGTAATCATATTCATCAAACGTTGAAAGGTACCTGGAGAACCATTCATCCCGAACGGCATTACTTTATATTGATAAAGTCCATCTGGAGTCACGAATGCCGAAATTTCCTTTGCTCTTTCCGTTAGTGGAATTTGCCAAATTCCTTTCAGAAGGTCAAATTTGGTGACATACTTGGCATTTCCAATTTTATCAATACAGTCATCGATTCTTGTTGATGGAAATGAATCTGTTTTTGTCACACTATTCACCTTCCTATAATCAGTGCACATACGGAAAGTTTTATCTGGTTTCGGAACAAGAATACATGGTGAACTCCAGTCACTTTTACTGGGTTTTATGAAATCATCCTCCAGCAAATACTGAATTTACTTTTTCATGTATTCCTGTTTGAGAGGGTTCATCCTGTATGGGTGTTGTTTCACAGGTTTGGAATTCACAATTTCAACGTCATGAGAAATTTTGTTTGTCCTCGTAGGAACATCTGGAAATAAGTGCTCATATTCAAATAATAGCTGTTTAAGTTCATTCCTTTCCTGTTGTGCAAATGTAAAAGTTTCTGGTCCAGATTTTTCATAATTTCCGAATTCCGAAGATTTTTTGCTCCAAAATCAATAGTGTCTGATTGAATTCCTTCACTTAAATCCTTAGTGAGTGGGACAGGTACAACTAAATTAATTGTATGATTTACTTGGCTATCTCTTTCAGTATACTGGTACTCCATTACTTTATTTAGATCAGAATACTATTATAATAATTTAACTCATTCATTTTCTCCTTAACCTTGTAAGGGCCGTAAAATCTAATTTGAAGAAAATTTTGAAGAATGAGCAATAGAGAATGAACTCTATTACAAGACTCAAAACTTCTCTCATGTAAAGTTCTGTGAAACTTTAGTTTCACTTTTGACTTAAATTGCTGAATGCCAAATTCAAGCGCATAAGTAGCTGGAAAATTCCAGACATAAAATTTGACCTTTGACCAGGTTGGACAGATTTGGGAACGCCAAATTGAGTAAAAAACTTTATCAAATTTTTTACTATAGTTTTGGTTTTAATATTCCTCAAAGGAACTGCCTCTGGGAATCTTGTTGACGCACACATAATGGTCAATAAATATTCTTTGCCTGACTTGGTCTTAGGTAAGGGACCAACACAGTCTACCATAAGAATGCTAAGTGGTTCGCCAAATGCAGGAATAGGTTGCAGATGAGCCTTAGGTATCTTCTGATTGGGTTTTCCTACCATTTGACAAATATGACAAGATCTACAGTATTTACAAACATCACTTTTGACTTTTCGCCAATAAAAGTGAGTCAAGATCTTGTCATAAGTCTTATTAATCCCTAAATGACCAGCCAGAGGAGTTTCATGGGCCAGAGTAAGTATTTCCTGTCTGTAAGATTTTGGAACTACAATGTGATAGTTCACTGACCACTCGTCACCAGCAGGTACCTCGAGAGGTCTCCATTTTCTCATAAGAATTCCATTTTTAATGAAATAACAGACAGGTATTTCAGTGGCTTCAGTTTCACTAATGGTCCTCTGAAACAAATAGGATATCTCAGGATCTTTTTCCTGTTCGACGACAAGTGATTGTCGTTTGTTACCCTGATTAGAAAAAAGAGATTGAGTAGTTAAAAGAGGATCACTGTGATCAATACCTTTTGATTGATCCAAGCAAGGAGTGAAAGTGACCTCATCAAAAACCCGACCAATACATGTGTCAGCTAAAGGAATACTTTCCTTATCAAAATCTTTCTCAAGAACATTTTTTGCCATAGCTTTGGTAACTGCACCGGCTGTGTATAAATCAGGGAATTCTTTTTCAATAAGATCAAGTTTCTGATCCAAAGAAGGCTTGTCAGTTACAAGTGGATTAACCACAACTTTGTCTCCAGCTAGGTCGTTGCCTAGCAATAAATGAATGCCCTGAATGGGTAAGGAATGTACAATTCCGACTGTCACAGGTCCTTAAACTAAGTCTGATGATAAATTTGCAGAAAGAAGAGGAACATTAACAAAGCCGCACTCTACTCCCTGAATGAGAACGCTCTCATTAGAAGAAGACTTCTCAGAAGAAGGCAAAGTAGCTAATAGTAAAAGAGAAGCTCCTGTATCCCTTAAAATTTTAATAGGGATAGGATTATCCAAATCACCCAAGAGTGATATAGAACCCTTTGACATGAATGGTTCATAATTCTTGATAATAAAATCAGACTGGGGTTTATTAGACCCAACAAATGTATTGCTGTCAATACATGACCGTGACCTTGACCTCTTAGAAATAAGAGTATTTGGGATAGGTCTATCTTGATTCTGATGCTTATTTGAAGTAATCAGAAATAACGTGTCCTTTCTTCTTGTAATAGGTACACGTAGGAAGAGACAAGGATTTTGAATCAGATCATAGTCAGCACTTTGATGAACTGATAGTGAATTATAAATATCACTAGCCTTTCCAATTAGTACACATTGTAGTAATTGAGTCTAATGCTCCCTTGGCCATTTCAAATTTTCAGCAACTTTTTGAAGACGAGGAAATATTTGTCTACTTCTTTTTCTCTAAAAGGGGGCACTAACCTGATATTCTTTGTAATGTCAAAACTTGAATTTGTATGTGAGGTGGAAATGTGCCTTGCACTTGCCAACTCTATTTCTTTCATTTTAATTTGAAATTCCATTTCATTCTTCTCTCTTTGCAATTGCATCTCTCTCTCTCTCTCTCTCTCTCTCTCTCTCTCTCTCTCTCTCTCTCTCTCTCTCTCTCTCTTTTAATTATAACTTCATTTGTTTATCATTCTCTTTTTCCTGTCTCTCTCTCTCCTCTTTCTCAAATTGTAACTGCAATTGTTTCTCTCTCTCCTCTCTTTCAAATAGCATTTGTTTTTTTCTTCCTTTTGAAGTTAAAGCTTCCTTAGCTCTAATTCCATCTTGTAATTTAATTTTAATTCTTTTACTTTTATGTCAGAGTCTGATACAGACTTACTGTTCGAACCCAAAACACTTTTATCGAAAACTTTCTTTTCTACCAAATACTGGATCGAAATGTTTTTTATTCCTTGCTTCGTTAAGGAAGATTTTGCCTCAGAAAGATTATATTTTCTGGCAAATTCAAGCAATTCATCTTGTTTTCAAACTATCCAACTGCTCCTGAGTAGGACTAGAAGAAAAATCTCCACTTTTGATGACATGGTGAAAAAGCCTGTTGATTCCACTAAACATTTCAAACAAAATATGAAATAGTACTTGGGATTTAAAGTATTCTGAAAACTCGGAGAATTTAAATGTCAAAAACAATTTTTTGAAGTATTTTAGCCAAAATTCATATATCTCAAGGACGAGCCCCCAATTTTTCTTTGTTACGTGACTAGGCTCGTACAAATTAACAAAGAAAAAGAGTGAAGCCAACAAGCTTTCTAAATTTAACAAAATAATTTATTTCCCTAGAAAAGAAGGTAAAAATATGAAAAGGGACTTACGGTTTGTGAATATAATTCAAAAATTAATCCTAGAATTTAAAAATATAAGTCCTATCACTAAAAAGTTCTAATTGAATCCAAGTTCGAATCTCGATGAAGTTCCCAGATGGAAGGCGATGACGTCCTCTATAACCAGTTTTGTGCTGATGTGTCAACAGTTCCTTGTTGTGTCACCAAGAATATATTTCCGGCTTTAGAATTCCAAATAATTTTAGCAAATGTCTTTGTCCAAGAATTTCGGTGAACACACGTAAAGTCTCCAGAAAAATAAATTATTTTAAATAAAATAAACTTAATTCAAATGGCAACAAGAGAAATACCTTTCAGCCTGAAGGTATGATTTACAACTGACTGAAAAACACTAAGAATCAGTATTAAACCCAACGAGAAAGACAATTTCAGACCCGCGTGATGGGTCACGTGATCACTCTGTCCGAACAGCGCAGTAAAAAATATGTCAATTATCACGTAGGCTAGTATAGCCTTAGTTAAAGAATCAATTATTCCCACACTGGAAATGAATTTAAAAATAAAACGTTGTTCATTCAACTAACAAGCGGGCCAAGCATGACCTTGATTACGACCAACGATTTTCACTCTGTTTTTACCAAATTTTGAACCAAGGTCAGTAACTAGATCAGATAAAAATACAATGAAGCAACACTGTTATTTACTAGAACTGAACTGAATTTTTCTAGAAAAATGTCAAATCCAGTGAATAAAGTTATTGCAATAACATAAAAATAAAATAAAAAAGAATTTAAAACTAACACACAAGTAATTAAATTACATATACATGAAAAGACCAACTCCGTAACCTTATTGAACTTGAAACCCAGTAAACCTGATTAATACTTATTATTTAGAATCATGCAAATAAATACATTATGTAAAAGATAGAAATGTTTACCTTATAACAATAATGCATCTTCATCCAAGTATCTAATTTTGCAAGAAGTGTGCGTATAGTCTGTTTCTAATTCTTTAGTATTTTTTTCTATAATAAACGAGACATTGTAAACACATTACATTCTATTCATTTTTTTTAGTAAAATGTTGAACTTTTAATAATTTTTATTACAAGATTAGTTTCGCTAGCTTGATATGTCTTGGCATGAAGTGGCATTTTTACGTTAAATTTTGTAAATCCAGCTATAAACCTGATCTAGTTCCGCGGCTGAAATGCGGACAGAAAGAATCCAAAGTATTGCATTTCATTTCCATGTCCCGATGCATAAACATTACATCTTTTCAAAGCCATGCACAGAATAGGCCGACATATCGCGAGCCATAAAAACAGTGGTGGTATCTCGTGTGTCCAAAATTAGTATTATTTTGAACAGAATGTTCTAGTGACAATTGTAGTTTTTCACACGGCAAGCATTGCAGTATGTTTGTTTTTTTGTTTTTGTTTTTTGTTTTTTTGTTTTTTCTTTATCAATCGGTTGAGTCCGGTGAGTGTTTTGTGCCAATGTTGGTAACGAAAACTTTGCATGTGCAGAAAAGCCCGACAGAGGTGTATATATCTTTGTTAAAATTTATAAGTGATATACTCAAATTAAATAATATTCATGGTAATATTAGTAACAAATGTACTAGTAAAAACTGAGAACTTACTACCAACGAAGTTTACATCAAAGGAAGCTCTAATACCCTTGTATATACGTATCAAAAACATTGCTTATACCGGAGCTTGTATGGTTATACTTGGTTTGGACTTGTTCTATTTGAATTTGGACCTGAAATAATTATATTGTGTACATGAATGACAATAATATTGATGGAAAATATTTATCTACGTGGTGTATATATGACCTATATATTTAAAAAAGTAACGATAGCTCAAAGTAAACTTTCAAGGATGTTTAAAGGCTACCCTAGGATAAAGGTAGATTTGACACTTTCAGGACACAAAGCATCAATATGTTTTCGGGGCAATGGACAGGCATAATTGTTTCCTTGCTAAGTGAGCACATGCTAGAACTCTCGTCATTCTATTGCAAGTATGACATAAGATTGGTGTCAGGATATGAGATGAACGTAAATAAAATAACAGGTGATGCGAACTTCCGGGGCACCAGAATATCTAAGCGGCTCGTTCACAATAACTATAGTTTTATTCACTTCTGGAGATCCTAACCTTTCGTTTCGTCCAGAATTTCCATTTGGGTTATAGTTGTAACCGAATCAACGAATGTAATATTCCAACCAATTTGACAAAAGAAAGTCAAACGGAGTCTGTCCCTGAAGACGATCAGGAGTTCCAGAATCCTTAAGCTGGTTGTCCTCGACGGTTGACAGGCAAAACTGAGTAGAAGGAGTTTGCAGAACTGTTAAATTAAGGTCAAAGGTCAATGTTTATAGCCAGGTAAAGTTCTTAAAAATGAATACAACTAATCATTAACACATAGCATACTTTCTGTTAAATATGTGTTAAATAGCATGAACAAGGAAAAAGTACAGAAGCTTTCTTACATGAGGACATCAAAATTAGACAATAGCGAATGGAGAAGAACAGTATTTACATGGTGTAAACGCATGAAAGTTGATATTTCCGCCTTCAAGAGAAATGAATAGTCTCATTTTGGAAATTTCTATTTTAATAAAGTTCACACATTTATAAATCCCAAAAAGGAGAAATGCGAGGAATAAATAAATCAGTTAGGTCTGAACTAACTGACATTTCTAAAACTGAGTATATGTGTAGGTCTAACCCGTTGTGTTAACCGCATCTGTATAAAATTGGATTTCAACTTTGTGGACAGCTTTAAAAAATGAGATGATGTCTTCCAGACTCGCAACAAATGAATGTGAGTCATTTGCCCGAGTCTGAGTGTTGAATAAATAGTTTCCGGTGTCATATTTAAGAGGTTTTAATGAAAATCATTTCCAGTCGGTATAGTATAATAACGTTTTAATTCGATGTTACCCCTAATCTATACAACCACCAACCTTTCCGCCTTTATAGAACACGGTATACTAACCTTTACATCCTTTAAAGACAGACAGACATCTATGTTTTCTTCCACTTTATTTTCCTGAAAGACAGACCGATATGAATGTTTTCTTCCAATTTATTTTCCTTAAAGACAGACATGATTTTTTTTCTTCCACTTTTTGCCAAGCAACATGCTTTAATATCGTTCAAATGTGCAAGTATCCACACATTAGAGTGTATACACAGACTTTGGAATGAAAGTCATAAATAGCTGAAGTTATTTCTTCAAAAACGTTTGGTTTCACTCAATATCACTCACTAAAATACCTACAGTTATTTGCAACGGCATGCAAGAAAACGTGTTTAAGTGACTGATATCGGAGTAATGTGATCTTTACGAGCATTAACTTTCTGTGGAAAACAACAAGCAAGATAGTGTGAAAATGAAATCGGCTGAGTTAAAGGAATAATTAATCCAACAATGAACTATCACACCTCA
>JAECUM010004209.1:0-17500 GCA_016617855.1 Megalonaias nervosa | reverse complement strand
AATGTGTATGGGTTATCGATTTTGTACTGAAGAATATTCTTGTGTTATAATTGTTCTAGCACTGGTCGGAAAGCTTGCAAATCGGCCTGCCAAAACATTGAGTCTACTTATTTATTTTATATAATTTAAACCAATTAACGATACACGCCTCTTTTGTAAAACGTTTCTTTAAATAGATGCCAAAATACTAAATCGTAAGAATTCCTTTTTCCGTCCTAATGAAGCCATTCGCATCGTAATTTTTGAAAGACCCTCCCCATCGTAATATTTTTTTTTATTTAAAAAAAAGCCTTCTCATCGTAATTTTCAAAAGACCCTTCCCATCGCAATTTTTAAAAAAAAACACAAAAAAAAACCTTCCCATCGTAATTTTCATTGAACGAATCCTTTTCATGCCGTTTTGTATGTTTTGTCACAAAGCAGCAGTGACGATAATGGAACAATCAGGTTGCGTTCCCTTTTTTACTTCGGCGAAAATATGTGTACATCTTTCCTGTTTTAACCGTGAGGCACCTAAATGTTTGATGAAACAGTTACCGTTTACTTTTTGCATATGTGGCATTGCGTTCAAGTAATCAGTAGTGGTTTCTTGTCATCAAACCAGCATTAACCAGTATAGCAGCATGCATTAATTCGCGATGCTCAAGTTTAATTCATTACGATGATGGAAGTGTAAATTATTCAACAGAAGATTATTTTTTGTCGATTGTGTTATTCCTATAACATAACATACCGATTAAAATGGTGTAAATGTTCCGTTTGAAAGAACAGAGGCATATTTTGTACAATCTAGAGCTGTTTATCTCCTATTTTTGAAAGCAGAAGAGTATGTTCAAATAACGGCAACGCATAACTTGCTCGCTGTTTGCTAGGCAAAGCATGTATCCGAGAATCAGTTTACATATCACTTCAAACATTTGTCTCCAATATCATGTAGACTTGATTATTTTATGTTCTTCGACAGTCTAATAAATTGTTTTCGAAAGCAAAATTGTATCATCTGTCTATTAGGATCACTCCGCAGTTACATTTAACTTTGGGCTTTTTAAAGATAAACGCGGTACAGGATAGTTCAAATCATATATTACTCTTATTTGTTGAAGAATCTAAGGACACGATGTGAAGGCAATTATAGAAATTGACATTGCATTGATACAAGGCATTATACAGAAAGAAACTAAAAAACCCTGATTCTGGAAAAGGAAAATTCGGATGGAAAAGGAAAAGAAATTGAAAAATAGCGATTTCAAAGGTAGATTATAAAAACAATCAAAAACAAATTACCAGAAATATATATATATATATATATATATATATATATATATATATATATATATATATATATATATATATATATGCTATATATATATATATATATATATATATATATATGAAACTCTGATTCTGAAATTCCTGCTTGACAAGTGAAGTCTTTCCGAATAGAATCTGAATCTCTACGATTACCCCCCACCCTCACCCCCCTTGGTCGTTTTATTTGGTTGATGAGGAATATGGCAAATCAGCAGAGAAAAGGAATCACAGAATTACGAATGGAACGGATACGGACTCTGATTTAAGGCAATGGAGCTACAAAATTATATAAAACTAATCAACCAGGTAAAGAATTTGAAGTACACTATGTGATGATGATACTTCTTCCTGCGATGACCAGGGAGAAAGGACAGAGTCGACATACTGTATGGATATTAAAAGCTGACTTAATTACGAAATGGAACGGAAACGGATTTATGATTCAGAATAGTACGTACGAAATGTTTAAATAACTTAGAAACGAATTCGAAGAACATTTACTTAACAGGGACTTATCATTAATTTATTTTTATAATTGTACATAAAGCTTTAATAGTCTCGATAACTTAAAATATATACCTGCAGAATTGATATAACTTGATTAAATAACTGATTATAAGTGCACATAAATCTTTAATAGAATTGATAATCTTAATATATACCTGATATCTTATCTAACCATAATTAATTATTAGTACTAAAACTTTCCAAATGATTAATGAACGCTAATTAACCTAACTATAATTACAAAATACTACATTCAAACCTTCAAAATGTTTGCAATTTTTATACAAGAAACTCGTGGCATTTGAGCTAGTGCTCACGTGCTCACGGAAGCGTAGCGTGAACGCTGCTCGTGCCTAATTAAGATCCAAAGCTTAACCCATGCGCAAAGCAGTGGAAAGATTATACTTATTTATTTATTATAAAATTATCTCTAGATAACCACAAATCTTAAAACTTTAATTAATTAAATAACCTTTAATACTAATCTAGCATAAACTTGAAATTAAAATTTAATTTCTTTCCTATTAAACTTTAGACTTATAGAATAACTATAATTATAAATTAAATAACAACTCCAGGAATTTGATACATTAGAAGATACAATTGATTAGAATGGTTTACAATCCTAACTCAAAATTTAATAAAATCGAAATTCAATAAACTTAACACAAGAAACACGTACACAATGAATAAACACGAATACATAAAATCCTTTTAACTTTTGGCACTAGGGGGTCCCTTCTATGATGACAAATCTGAGAGGGACCACACCAAAAAAATAAAAATGTAATCCAAAATCAGGAATGAATCATTATTATAAAGCAAGAGGACATTAAATACTTTCCTCATTTAACACGAATTATTATGTACCCAACTGCCCTTCTTTTTCGTACCAAAATCTTGAAACTATAAAAGGCACTGTTTTATTGCTCCATCATGTTGAAAGATTAGATCGTACTTGAGGTAAACCTAGATTTTATTTCATCTCCATTCATTTCATCTCTAATCTTTATACTGTTGATAAATTTGCACCATAAAATAGAGTTTCATTTTAAGCCATGCTTAGATTCTGACAGTTACAAAGACACAATAAATAGATACAGAAGCCTGTTTTTTATTTTTAATCCTCCTTAAGACGTCCTGATAAGCACAGAGACAGTATAAACGGCAGGATATTTGCAGCAGCTTGGTTTCTTATTTTTCGTATTCTATTTTCTACGCTGTTCGTAAAATTGGTGTGAGGTAGAGAAGACGTGAAAGAAGTTTGAATCATCACATTCCTTATTATTACATGTCTATAAGTAAACATATCTGAATGGACACACAAATTTAACAATGTCAAATCGAACAGTAACTTTTTGAGTTTATTTAATTATATGATTACAAAAATGGACTGCTTCGTAGAATCTTTACATACCAGAAAACGCTAATATATTCCGCCCTTATTAGAGATTTGTAACTTTTAAGATATATATATATATATATATATATATATATATATATATATATATATATATATATATATATATATATATATATATATATATATATATATATATCATAGCTGCAAATTAAAAAGTAATTATAGATAATTGCTAGCAACCACTCATCCATTATGGCATTCACCGATACAAAAATGCCTTTCGTCGTGAGAGTGCGAAAATCAAGGACTTCTTATTTCACCTCCTTATTGACGACTGAACATAACAGTATTAGACAAAGACGACACGAAAGTGTTGTGTTTAATAATTAAATTCAGAGACTGTATGAATATACTTGCAATATATTGTTACGTGTAAGGTAACAAGAGAAGGTAAAATCAATTTCTCATGAATCCGGAAACTGTTCAAGCGTGTGTGTGTGTGTGTGTGTGTGTGTGTGTGTGTGTGTGTGTGTGTGTGTGATTTACATTTTTGACGTAGCTTTAACAATATTTCAGTCATATCGCTACGATGTCTGCAGTGTGGCAGTTTATAGTGATGTCTAGAACTGGGCAACATGCCGTAGACATGTAGCATCATGTTCCACCCAGTCACATTATCCTGACACCAGAGCGACCAGTCTTTGGCATGACTCGGCCGGTGTTCGAACCCGCGACCCTCCTCATCCGAAGCGGACACTCTTACCACTAGGCCACCGGAGCGGTATCGGAAACTTCCAAAGGTATTCCAAATGAAGGTTATAATATGTTTATGTGCTACCGTGCTAGAACCACTGAAGATTCACAGTTCTAAATCCAAATGTTGTGAAGATAGAATATCACTGAAGTCATTGAAAGTTTCACATAATCCAATAGAACTATTTGAATATTCAAGTCAGTGAATACTTACACTTAATCCGATAAGTATGACTGTTTATATTAAAGATTTTCCTCTCTGCTAAATCCAACGAACAAATATTGTAAATAAATCACTGTTTCTTCTCAAAGACTCTTACAAAACCTGTCATAGACAAGAATAGAATATGTGGTGCGTATTCTCATCCAATAGTCTCCATATACGCATCAAATCAACATAATCTGATTCACCATCATATTAAATCGTATTATATCAAAATAACATAAACAGCCATATTCTGATCTTCTCAAGATAGTAAACCAATCAACAATAGGGCGTGCATGATTGCTCTGCAGGGCAAATGTATTCCTACTTTCACGGGATGTTTAGGTGACCTCCATTCAAGTTATGTATTTCACCTAAATAGTTGTTGACTTGAACTTAGCGATCGGTCTTGGCTTCTTAATGAGATTCCTACATCGTAGTTTACATGAACTTTGCTATAGTGCTATCTAGCCAGTGAATACATTTGACTTGCAATGTTATCTTAGTATACTTTGCAATTAAAGTTCGGTGAACTTGCCTAGAAGTTTAATATATGATTAGTGATTAAAAACAAGCTGTTTGTATTCGAACCATTGGAAATGTTTATGCATTTGTTACTTTTATCGGAAACAATATTTCATCATTTTAGGATGGCATATTATGCATGTAAATGCTAGTTTATGAAGCTATTGTTGGCTGTAACTAATACAATTGTATGCGGGTTCTTCAATAAAATAGATCTACATATAGAGCCTGGAAGAGTAAACGACCGATCGTCTAGTTCAGTATGCCATATAATTATATTATGCCACTGAAAGATTAATCATTTAAGATTTAATATTTGAAATGAAATTCATTATCGAACTCGATGATGTAGAACTAAATTATTTATTATTAAATTGCACTTGTTATCATAGGCACTCATTTTCAATGTATGATTTGATACTCGATTAGTTTATTTCCATCTCTACCAGTACAGTTTTCGAATTGTGAATCAGATCGCGAAATTGACAGAAATGTGCTTGCCTACATAAAGGGGAAATATGTGCACCAGGAGGCCTATATCAGGCTTTCATTATTCAAATCTAAGAGATAGATGTCTTTTCTATAAAGGGATATATGTAATCGTTTGTTTCTTTCCAGTTAAATTAATTTGCAATTTTATCTAAGTACATTATAATCGTTTATGTCGTAATGAAGATATTTATATTGCAAATGGAACAGTTACATATAGATTACTGGATTCGTATGTATATCATAAGTATAGTTTTATATCGTGACCATGTCCTGGTTTCATATGTAATGTTACTACTGTTATGTTTATTTAATTTAATTGTTTGTCTGTTAGTTTTAAAATTTGTTTTATTTCATTACATGTTATTGTAATGTAACATTGTTTGCTGGACTTGACCTTGTCCGAAATTGAGTTCATTTCTGCTTGATCTGATTGACTTTTCTATTTATTTTTTTATTTCATTTATGTAAACAACTAATAATAGCTTCATTATGCTCTATATGTATGAGCTTATTGTCAGGATTATTATTCAGGTAAACAAAGAAGGAGTAAATATGTTGATCAGGGTTAGGGTTTTGGAGATTCCCAAGTGAATGTTATAGGCTATTGTGTTGTAAATAAACAAGGTTCATTAGATTATTCTAGAATGTTATTATCCATTAGGTAATGGTTGTTTTTAGAAAATGCTAATTGTGACCTTGAGGTCTAGCAGATAACTATACTATCTTGTGACTGTGAGGATTTTACCAGTTGTGCTTTAACATCTAGCACTTTCAGTTGTATTATGTTGTGACCAGTTTGGGCTGAATTTTATTTTCTTCAAATTATTACATTCAAGTGATTATTTTATCTGAAAATACAAAAAGTGCTCTGATAAAATTCTTGGATAAAGACATTCATTGGAATTTAGACTGAATTCAAATCTGGAATAATATTTCTGTGATTCAACAAGAGACTGGTGACCCATCAGTAGTTCGTAGGCTATAACAGACACGTCATCGATTTCAATTTTGGATCTCTTAGGGACTTGAACTGAATTTTATTCAGGACTTTCTATTACTAGGACTTGTGTCTTTAATTCTTGGATTATGTTTGGATTTAATTAGCAATACCGTTAAGTTCTTTGTTTTCATTTTTCAGTTTGCAATCTAGGGATATAAATTACTTGTTAAATTTTACAATGCTTGTTGTCTTCACTCTTTTCTGTTACTTATTTTAAGAGCAGAGACTCGTTGCACTACTCTATGGTCTTAAATATTTTAACAGAAATGAAATGAAAACAACAATTTGAGCAAAATTCAACAATTTATTTCTCTAGAAAATAACTTGAAAATTCAAAGGACACTCACAGTATTGTGAACTTAACTATATATAATCCTAAATGTCCTATAATAAGTCCAAAAGTATAGAATGCTCCGAAAGAATTCGAATAGACTTGAATGTGTTGATATACAAATAGTCTTGAATGTGTTGATGTAAAAACACTAATCCAATCTAGTATGTCTTTAAATGAGTCCTCAATAATCCCAAAGTAGTACTTCAGTTCAAAATGTCAACACACACTTTGTAATTCATATGAATAATTTAAATTAATTATTCCTCTCAACTTATATCTGAACACAACTGAAAAAGATTCCACACACGATCTTACAACTGAAAGGATGATTCTCTTTACAAAACTTCCATTTATATGTAAATGGCCATATGACCTATGACGCAAAAGAATGTACTGGAATTCCCTAGATGTGGGTCATTTCTAATGGACATTTTCATCAAATTCTCAACAAGTTCGTCTTTAGATAGATAATTATCAACGTCAACCGTCTCTCAGAGGTAAGAAAATTGCATTAAAATCCCTAGCATGGTAAATAAAACCAAACATTGCAGTTGACTAATGAAACCAAAGATAATAATAAAACTATTGTGGCGAATACGTATTCATCTTTTAGAAATGACCACAAACAGCAAAGAGGTGGTGATAGTTTCATACCAATTAACCAAAGCCTACACTCCACTTTACGTCCTGACCTAGACTCAGACGCAAAAGTAGTTACGATATCAGATACGCCAAGCTTTATAGCCTAAAAAGAAAGGCTTGAAAAACAACTTAGCTTATTCCTATAAACATTTCATCACAAAAGATATATTTGATCCTATGAATCTTTAAGCCACCATATATTCACCGAAGAAAGCAGGCGATCACATATAGTCGCAATTTCACACAGACTTATGTGAACTTTATTGAAATCAATAATGACTACAAGCTTTAACAGAGGGTAAAAATCCACAGGAGAGTAAAATACCTTATTGTTTCAGTCTAAATTAGCCCTCACTAGTACAAAGTCTAATGACTCTCTCATCATTAGTCAACAGTTAAAATTTTATCGTCCATCGTGAATAAAACTCAATCCAATAAAGCGTAAACAAAAGCCAGCAAAGAGCAGTCCTTGTTGACAGAAAGAAACTAAATAATGTAGTTCCAGTAGGAACACATGCATCTTGAAATTCACATCCAATGATATATAACTGAACTAGGGGTGTGGGTGTGGAGTTCTCAAAATTATAATTCGTCAACTCTCCGATAAATTATCCTAACAAAAGCTTACAAATTAACAACTGGTATATATGGATAAATAAATAAATAAAACGGGTGATGAAGAGGCGTGACAACCAAGAGGCTTATTTTTTTTTTTTAAAAAAAGCAAAAAATAAATCTAAACCTCCTGACACATGATAGGAAAGAAACTATTTAAATGGTACTATTTCTGCCTCAAACACATTATCTTTGTTCTATGGAGGTAGATCAGAAAATATCAAACCCAATACAATGATTTCGACATTGCTAAAAAAAAAGTAAATTGTTTAAGGTATGCCTAAATTATTGAACAATAATTTCCATTTCATCTTGTATCTAGTGAAGAAAGAATAAAATGGGAAATAAACTCATTCTTGATAGAACTATATATAATGATATTGCAGTTGTATGAGACTTTAAGTTTAGTCATGAATCAAGACTGTGACACTCACGTTTAAATATAATAATGTGAATAGTCCAAGAGAAGAGAAGATCAATTAGATAACTTTCATGGAATATACTCTGATAGATATCTGACGAGAGCTGAATGTTAGTGTCCATAGATACACTTGGAGGAATGGCAACCCCATAAAAGCAAGACATGATTTTGTTTTAGTCTTTAAAATAGATTTACAATAATTAAAAGTGTTAATATTACAGAATATACGACTGTCGACTTTTTTTTATAGTACTGAAAACAGTCTGATACAAAGCAACCAGATGAAAAACGTTTCGGAAAGTTTACAATTCACTGCTTAAAGACTCAAAATACATACACAAAGTAAAACACCCCAAAAACATTCAAAATGTAATATACCAGTACATTTGTTTAGAATAATGTGATAATTTGGTAACTATTCCATTGCTAATTTGATATTTACTACTGGTGATAAACTACACTGTTGCTAGAAATTAGAGGAATTACAATGTGATTTTCTTTTTATCAAGAAAAACTCTCAAGATTGGCAGGAAAATCAACTGCTTAAAGAAATACAACCATTTGAAGACATAAATGATGGAAATGAATTATTAAAATTACAGTACCGACAAAGGAGAGAGCTTGAAGAGGATGGACAAAAGATAATGGAAGTAGTTCGAGTTTAGGCATGAAAGAAATGGATTGAAGATAAGGAGAAAGTAACATAATATGTTTGCAATCTCGAAAACATAAGATAGGTTGGTTAAATAATACTTGCACATCGTTCAAAATAATGGATCGGTAATAAAAACTCCAGAGGAAATTGAAGAAGAAACCAAACTATAATACAGTAATTGATAAAAACAGATAAAACGTGAATTTGAAACTGTTGATCTTGAGTATTTTCTCACTTAGTGTAGCATTCTGAAATGAAATAGTGCTCAGTGAATGATTATATATCCTGTTGTTATAGGTTTATGTTTTAGTAATGACACTCATGCGGAGAGGTGTTCTTTTGTGCAGAGAGAGAGAGAGAGAGAGAGAGAGAGAGAGAGAGAGAGAGAGAGAGAGAGAGAGAGAGTCACTTCTCTTACCCCTCTTAGTAGATATTCATCTTTAAGTGTATTAAAGATTAGTGTCGATGAATACAAAATTGGATTTTTACAATATCCTTGGAGGGTAACTGCGTGACACTGTCTAGAAGACATTAATAGTCTCCGAGAAATTCAAAGTAAAAAGTGAAACATTTTACTGTTTGACAGTAGCATTTTACACATTAGTTCTATTGGATACTGTTTGGTAAAAGAGGGTGTCATATTATGTTTCTCAAACTGGAGACCTATTTCACTTCTACATGCTCTATATTGTTACGTATATGTAATTAAATTATTTGTGTGTTAGTTTTAAATTTCTTTTTATTTTATTTTTGTTTCATTACATTTTATTGTAATGATAATTTTTTTTTACTGGATTTGACATTTTTCCCAGTAAAATCAATTCAGTTCTTTTAGCCTGATTAGAACGCAAAAGTGCTGCTTCATTGTATTTTTAGCTGACCTAGTTACTGACCTTGGTTCAAGATTTGATAAACAAAGAGTGAAAATCATTGGTCGTAATCAAGGTCAACGTTTAATTTTTAAATTCATTTCCACTGTGGGAATTATTGATGCTTAGCTAAGGCTATAGTAGCCTATGTGATAATTGACACAGTTTTTTTACTGCGCTGTTCGAACCTAGTGATCACGTGACCCATCACGCGGGTCTGAAATTGAGTTTTTAGTTGGGGTTTAATTCTCAGTTTCAGTGTTTCTGAGTCAGTTGTAAGCCATACCTTCAGGCTGAATGGTATTCCTGTTGTTGCCATTTGAATTGAGTTTTTTATTTAAAATAATTTATTTTCCTGGAGACTTCAGGTGTGTTCACCGAAATTCTTGGACAAAGACATTTACTAAAAATTGTTCGGAATTCTAAAGCCGGATTTATATTCTTGGTGACACAACAAGGAACTGTTGACACATCAGCACAAACTGGTTATAGAGGACGTCATCGTCTTCCATCTTGGAACTTCATCGAGATTTGAACTTGGATTCAATTACAACTTTTTAGTGAAAGTACTTATATTTTTAAATTTTAGGATTAATTTTTGGATAAGATTCACAAACCGTAAGTCCATTTTCATATTTTTACCTTGTTTTCTGGGGAAATAAATTATTTTGCTAAATTTACAAAGATTGTTGGCTTCACTCATTTTCTTTGTTACTTTGTACAAGCCTAGTCACGTAACAAAGAAAAATTGGAGGCTCGTCCATGGGATATATGAATTTTGGCTGAAATATTTTAGAAAATTGTTTTTTGAAATTTAAATACACCTAGTTTTCAGAATATTTAAATCCCAAGTATTATTTTTATTTTGTTTGACACTTTTAGTGGAATCAAGAGGCTTTTTCACAATGTCATCAAAAGTGGAGACTTTTCTTCCTAGTCCTACTCAGGAGCAGTTGGATAGTTTGAAAAAAGATGAATTGCTTGAACTTGCCAGAAAATATAATCTTTCTGAGGCAAAATCTTCCTTAACGAAGCAAGAAATTAAAAACATTTTGATTCAGTATTTGGTAGAAAAGAATGTTTTCGATAAAAGTGTTTTGGGTTCGATCAGTAAGTCTGTATCAGACTCTGACATAAAAGTAAAAGAATTAAAATTAAAATGCAAGATGGAATTATAGTTAAGGAAGCATGAACTTCAGAAAGAAGAAAAACAAATGCAGTTGCAATTGGAGAAAGAAAAAGAGCAAATGTTATTGAAAAAAGAGGAGAGAGAGAAATAAATGCAGTTACAATTTGAGAAAAAGGAGAGAGAGAGACAGGAAAGAGAGAAAGATAAACAAATGCAATTAGAAGAAAGAGAGAAAGAAAACCAAAATCAGCTGGAGTTACAGAAAGAACAAATGCACTTACAGATGCAAAAAGAGAAGGATGAAAGGGAATTTCAAATTAGAATGAAAGAGATGGAGCTGGCAAGTGAAAAGCACGTTCCCACTTCACATACAAATTCAAGTTTTGATATTACAAAGAATATTAGGTTAGTGCCCCCTTTCAGTGAAAAAGAAGTAGACAGATATTTTCCTCGTTTTGAAAAAGTTGCCGAAAATATGAAATGGCCATGGGAGCATTGGACTCAGTTACTACAATGTGTACTTGTTGGTACAGCTAGTAATATTTGCGATTCACCGTCAGTTCATCAAAGTGCTGACTATGATTTGGTTAAGGAATGCATCTTAAAAGGTTATCAGTTAGTTCCTGAGGCTTATCGGCAAAAATTTAGGAACTATAGAAAAGAAGCTGGACAAATTTATGTCGAATTTGCAAGAGAAAAAGTGCGGTTATTTGAGAGATGGTGCTTAGCCAAGAAAGTTGAACATGAGTATGAAAATCTCAAACAACTTGAATTGCTTGAAGAGTTCAAGAACTGTGTCCCAAGTGACATAAAGACTTATCTTGACGAGCATAAGACTGAAACCTTGGAAAATGCTGCTCTTGCTGCTGATGAGTATTTCTTAACTCATAAAGTTCCTGTTGTAAGAAAGTCTTTCACTTAGCAGTCTACTGGTATAAAGGTATTTCAGCCTGATATGACTCCTTCTAAAACTCAATCTGGCACAACTTTTAAAAATCAAGCTTCTGATAAGCTTGATTCAAATTCCTTGTCCCTTCCTACGTGTACCTATTGCAAGAAGAAAGGACACGTTATTTCTGATTGCTTCAAATTGAAATACAAGCATCAGAATCAAGACAGACCTATCCCAAATGCTCTTATTTCTAAGAGGTCAAGGTCACGGTCATGTATCGAAAGCAATACATTTGTTGGGTCTAATAAACCCCAGTCTGATTTTATTATGGAGAATTATGAACCATTCATGTCGAAGGGTTCTATATCACTCTTGGGTGATTTGGATAATCCTATCCCTATTAAAATTTTAAGGGATACAGAAGCTTCTAAGAATCTTTTATTATCAGGTACTTTGACTTTTTCTGAGAAGTCTTCTTCTAATGAGAGTGTTCTCATTCAGGGAGTAGAGTGTGGCTTTGTTAATGTTCCTCTCCATTCTGTAAATTTGTCATCAGACTTAGTTTCAGGACCTGTAACATTCGGTATAGTGTCTAACCTACCCATTGAGGGCATTCATTTGTTACTAAGCAACGACCTAGTTGGAGACAAGGTTGTGGTTAATCCATTTGCAACTGACAAGCCTTCTTTGGATCAGAAAGTTGATCTTATTGAAAAAGAATTCCCTGATTTATACACAGCTGGTGCAGTTACCAGAGCTATGGCAAAATAAAGCACTTGAGAATGATTTTGATAAGGAAAATATTCCTTTAGCTGACACATGTATTGGTCGGGCTTTTGATGAGGTCACCTTCATTCCTTGTTTGGATCAATCAAAAGGTATTGATCACAGTGATCCTCTTTTAACTACTCATTCTCTTTTATCTAATCAGGGTGATAAACGACAATCACTTGTCGTCGAACAGGAAAAAGATCCTGAGACCTCCTGTTTGTTTCAGAGGGCCATTAGTGAAACTGAAGCCACTGAAGTACCTGCCTGTTATTTCATTAAAAATGGAATTCTTATGAGAAAATGGAGACCTCTCGAGGTACCTGCTGGTGACGAGTGGTCAGTGCACTATCAGATTGTAGTTCCAAAATCTTACAGACAGGAAATACTTACTCTGGCCCATGAAACTCCTCTGGCTGGTCATTTAGGGATTAATAATACTTATCACAAGATCTTGACTCACTTTTATTGGCCAAAAATCAAAAGTGATGTTTGTAAATACTGTAGATCTTGTCATACTTGTCAAATGGTAGGAAAACCCAATCAGAAGATACCTAAGGCTCATCTGTAACCTATTCCTACATTTGACAAACCATTTAGCTGAATTATGGTAGATTGTGTTGGTCCCTTACCCAAGACCAAATCAGCCAACCAATACTTGTTGACCATTATGTGTGCGTCAACAAGGTTCCCAGAGACAATTCCTTTGAGGAATATTAAAACCAAAACTATAGTAAAAGTTCTGATAAAGTTTTTTACTCAGTTTGGCCTTCCTAAATCTGTCCAATTGGATCAAGAGTCAAATTTTATGTCTGGAATTTTCCAGCAAGTAATGTATGAATTAGGCATTCAACAATTCAAATCTTCTGGGGGCTTTAGAAAGATTTCATCATACTTTGAAAAATATGATTCGATCATATTGCTTTGATACGGGTAAAGATTGGGATGAAGGCATTCGTTTACTTTTGTTTGCTGATAGGAAGTCAGTTCAAGAATCTTTAGGTTTAGTCCTTTGAACTAGTTTTCGGACACACTATGCGTGGACCATTGAAATTGTTGAAAGAGAAACTTTTTTCTAATCAAGATACTGAAATTAATATTCTTGATTATGCATCTAATTTTAAGTACAACTTGTCAAAGACTTGTGAGGTTGCAAGGGCGAATCTGCACTCTACTCAGTCAAAATTGAAATTAAGATATGATAAAAACTCAAAGGAAAGGAGTTTTCAGCCTGGTGATAGAGTTCTAGCTCTCTTGTCCATTCCACAAAATCCTCTTCAGGACAAGTATTATGGTCCATACACCGTTGAAAACAAAGTAAATGATTTAAATTACATCATAAATACTCCTGGGAGGCGAAAACAAAAACAACTTTGCCACATAAACATGTTAAAGGAGTATATTGAAAGAGATAGCCAGGTAAATCATGCAATTAATTTAGTTGTACCTGTCCCACTTCCTGAGGATTTAAGTGAAAAAATTCAATCGGACACTATTGATTTTGGAGCGACAAATCTTCGGAATTCGGAAAGTATGAAAAATATGGACCAGAAACTTTTACATTTGCAACAACGGGAAAAGAATGAACTTAAACAGCTATTATTTGAATATGAGCACTTATTTCCAGATGTTCCTACGAGGATAAACAAAATTTCTCATGACGTTGAAATTGCAGATTTAAAACCTGTGAAACAACACCCATACAGGATGAACCCTCTCAAACAGGAATACTTGAAAAAGGAAATTCAATACTTACTGAAGAATGATTTCATAGAGCCCAGTCAAAGTGACTGGAGTTCACCATGTATACTTGTTCCGAAACCAGATAATACTTTCCGTATGTGCACTGATTATAGGAAGGTGAACAGTGTGACTAAAACAGATTCATTTCCATTACCAAGAATCGATGACTGTATTGATAAAATTGGAAATGCCAAGTATGTCACCAAATTTGACCTTCTGAAAGGATTTTGGCAAATTCCACTAACGGAAAGAGCAAAGGAAATTTCGGCATTCGTGACTCCAGATGGACTTTATCAATATAAAGTGATGCCGTTCGGGATGAAGGGTTCGCGAAGTACCATTCAACGTTTGATGAATATGATTACCTCTGGATTTGATAATTGTGATGCTTACATCGATGATGTCATCATATACAACGACACCTGGAAAGAACATCTAGCAACAATTCGGAAATTCTTTGACAGACTCACTGATGCAAGTTTGACAATCAGTTTATCTAAAAGTGAGTTTTGCCGTGCTTGTGTAAGTTTTCTAGGACATATTGTGGGACATGGACAAGTTAAACCTATAGATGCTAAGGTCAAGGCTATCTCTGATTTCCCTGCGCCTGTCAGTAAAAAGCAACTGATGCGATTTTTAGGTACGGCTGGATACTATCGGAAATTTTGTTCCAATTTTTCTAAAATTGCTGAACCCCTGACAAATTTGTTGAGTAAGAAAAACACGTTTCTTTGGACTGAAAAATGTCAGGAGGCTTTTGACAACTTAAAGGCCATATTTAAAGGTGCGCCATTTCTTACAGCTCCAAATTTAAGTTAATCTTTTAAACTATCTGTTGATGCAAGTCATGTTGGGGTTGGAGCAGTATTGATTCAAGAAGATAGAAATGGTGTTGATCATCCAGTGTGTTATTTCTCTAAGAAATTAAATAAACACCAAAGAAATTACTGAACAATCGAGAAGGAATGTTTAGCTTTAACATTGGCATTGCAGCATTTTTAAGTTTACTTTAGTTCAGCCCCTTCTCCGATTGTTGTGTTTAGTGATCACAACCCCCTTACTTTCATCGACAAGATGAAGAACAAAAATCAAAGATTATTAAGGTTGAGTTTGTTGTTACAGGAATGTAATCTTGACATCAGGCATATCAAGGGAAAAGACAATTTAATTGCAGATACACTTTCCCGTGTATAGAAATATTATTTCATGTATGCTTTATATAATTCATAAGAGTTGTTCTTATGTAATTTCTTTTTACCTCGTGTGTAATTAACATATGGTAAAAAGAAATCTTTTTTACATAAATCTTTCTTTTTCTTTATGGGGGAAGTGTTACGTATATGTAATTAAACTATCTGTGTGTTAGTTTTAAATTTCTTTTTATTTTACTTTTGTTTCATTACATTTTATTGTAATGATAATTGTTTTACTGGATTTGACATTTTTCACAGTAAAATCAGTTCAGTTCTTTTAGCCTGATTAGAACGCAAAAGTGTTGCTTCATTGTATTTTTAGCTGACCTAGTTACTGACCTTGGTTCAAGATTTTATAAACACAGAGTGAAAATCATTGGTCGTAATCAAGGTCATGCTTGGCCTGCCTGTTAGTCTAAATAAACAACTTTTTTTTAAAAAAAAAAAAAATTCATTTCCAGTGTGGGAATTATTGATTCTTAGCTAAGGCTATAGTAGCCTACGTGCTAATTGCCATATTTGTTTACTGCGCTGTTCGAACCTAGTGATCACGTGACCCATCACGCGGGTCTGAAATTGTGTTTTTAGTTGGGGTTTAATTCTCAATCTCAGTGTTTCTGAGTCAGTTGTAAGCCATACCTTCAGGCTGAAAGGTATTCCTGTTGTTGCCATTTGAATTGAGTTTTTTATTTAAAATAATTTATTTTCCTGGAGACTTTACTTGTGTTCACCGAAATTCTTGGACAAAGACATTTACTAAAAATTGTTCGGAATTCTAAAGCCGGATTTATATTCTTGGTGACACAACAAGAAACTGTTGACACATCAGCACAAACTGGTTATAGAGGACGTCATCGCCTTCCGTCTTGGAACTTCATCGAGATTCGAACTTGGATTCAATTAGAACTTTTTAATAATAGGACTTATATTTTTAAATTCTAGATTCACAAACCGTAAGTCCATTTTCATAATTTTACCTCGTTTTCCGGGGAAATAAATTATTTTGTTAAATTCACAAAGCTTTTTGGCTTCACCATTTCCTTTGTTACTTTGTTCGAGCCTAGTCACGTAACAATATAATATTGTCCAAGCTTGTATAGCAAATGGCGTCTAAACACTATGATCAGACTGTTCTTGTTCAAAGAGAGATACATTAGTGAGAATATTAGGACTTTGTGTGATTTTATGTTCTGCACTAGAAACATAAAGTCATTGGTTTTCTCCTTTAATTGATTTCGAAAAAGCATTTTATTCTTTTGCATGGTTGTTGATAGATACAGAAATGACTTTTTGAAAAAATAACTTTTGCGGAATCGGGAATAAAATGGATTCAGCTGTTTCATTGCAACATCAAATCATGTATAACTATTAATGGAATATCTAAGTGGTTTCATATTGAATGAGGGTGTAGGCAAGGCGACCCTCTCTCCCATATATATATATATATATATATATATATATATATATATATATATATATATATATATATATATATATATATATATATATATATATATATATATATATATATATATATATATATATATATATATATATATGTGTGTGTCCTTGTGTGTGTGTGTGTGTGTGTGTGTGTGTGTGTGTGTGTGTGTGTGTGTGTGTGTGTGTTGTGTGGCGAGATATTGGCTTATATGACAAGACAAAACAAGAATATTAAAGGAGTACGTGTCGGTGATACAAATAAAGTTAATTAACAATATTCTTCATGTTTCCGGAAAGACTTTGAAATAGGCTTCGGATCATTTGCATCAATGTTCTAAATTCTCAGGTTCACGAATTAACGTAGGAAACATAAAGATAATATCGCATGGAAGCAGACTGAAAACTGTATTCTGAATATAACCTTAAGTCGGGCTGCAGTGATTTCGTTTTCTTGGGTGTTAAATTTTCAACTATTTCAGAGAATATCTCAACAAACATAGAGAAATAAAAAAATTTACCTTTACAATTTTTACAACGGATTAAGCTCATTCTTAGACCAAATGAAAAGATAAAAAGTCTTGAGATCTGAAAAAAATTGCTCAGCTTTTAGTAGTCTTGCCAAATTGATCTCCATATATAT